>APFE031574976.1:5686-36249 GCA_000404065.3 Pinus taeda | reverse complement strand
GGGGGGGGGGGGGAGGACCATCTTTCTACAGCCCAACCAACCACTACAAGTGTAGCTCACTCCACCGGTGACGACGTCCGCGACAGTTCAATAGCTTTGGGCAACCATTCTGCAGGGAAAACTACGACTTGATAAGTTAGAAGAAACTAGGGCCTGACTCCATGCACAAAGCATGAAGCTGGACAAAGCGATTGCAAAATTGCAGTTAGAAGAGTCCTACCTGGATTATGGAAAGGAATTACCAAAGGAAACCAAGTGGCTGGCTCTCCTACCCTGCTACAAGCATTGACCTTGCTAGCATGGTTGCGAATGCACCCGAGAGAACAGGGATGCACACACCATACTTCAGTAGTAGAATCGAGGGAACGTATAGGGTGCTTGCGACCCAGGCTAGTCAGGAAATAGAAGACCCGCAGTAGGGGTTCACCCACCTGACTATCCATAGGAGGCCCAGTCTCAGCGCCTCATGCAGTTGGAAGAGGGCACGGGACGATAAACCAGGCTGCTATGAAGTTGCGCGACAAAACCACCGCTTACATACAAAAACCACACTTGTGTCCCTGGGAATTCGCTATCGCGTAGGAAAGATGGAAAGTGACCATTGTAGGTAATGTTGATAATATGATGACCCATTTAAAGCACTATGAAGCTGGCGGCGAGCAATTAAGGCAAAAGAATAACAACGAAAATCACATTTATGAGCTACCGCAAGGGCAAGCACCCAATTTTGAATGTCAAACCGTATATAATCAGAGTCAGGGTCACACCACCACGTCTTAGCGCTCTGCAAGAAAACTACCCTGCGTCAACATCATGATGAGTGATGAGCAATTTGAAAATAGTCTGTGGTTTCAGGAACTCCCCAAGTATTACCAAGATGCAATCTGGAAGGCGCAAAATCCTACCGCAGACAGCCATGCCGCAGACCACTGAGCTCCCCAAATCTCCCCGGATACCGCGGACCAAGAAGGATCCCCAGAGCCCAGAACCAGTAAGAAGGTCGCCCCGACACCTGCAATATGGAAAATTCACGATGGAGGAGAAGGCTAAAACTGTTATAATTGAAAGCGAGGAAGAAGATGAGGGTCCTCCCACATACGTCGAAGAAACCCTCCCTGAAGAAGATCCCATACAGCCAATACAACAACCCAAGTATGTGCCACCAAGCAAAGGGAAGGCCAAAATACCTGCAAATCTGGATGAAGTCGACTCTGTAATCATTGACCCGTCACTAACAAAAGCTATTCTAGTGGAAAGCTCGGTGGTTGGCCATGTTGCGACAATGAAGTTCGAAGATTGGGACCTTGCAGATATAGTAAAATTTCCCCACCTAGCGATGGACGAACTAATGGATTGGAAGGTAGAAGGGACAGTGACAACCCTACAACTAAAGGAGTGGCTACAGGAGATGGAAAAAGTTGGATTGCTCTATCTCTTGTTGATTCCTCACTTTCTCCAGCCATAAAGCAGTTGCTCTGTTTAGTTCATGAGGACAAATTATGGGTTGGTAAACCCGTCAGTATCACAGTGGAACTTGTTCATCGGGTTTCGTACCTTCCTTGCAACGTAAGAGACCTTCAAGAGATTACTGATAAAGGTAACGATGTCGCGATGATAGAGCGATTGAAAAAGAAGTATCAGCTCACCAAGGGACAATGAGGGTACATCATTGACAGTATCTCAGACAACATAGTCTGTGTTGCCACTCAGTTGTTGGCAGGGAAAGTCATGAGGAAATGTCATGGCACTGAGGTCTCTGTCGTAGTTATCGCCCTTGCTGAGGAATGTGGAGCTGGCGTATGGTTCAATTGGTCACAGTTCCTTTGTGAAGAGTTACAGACCAATTACCGCGACATGCAGGAGGAGGGCAAGACATTCCATTATGCATGGCTGCTCTTGTCCATCATGCTAGTCGCCACTGACTTACCCAAGGAAAGCCAGTTTCCAGTCTTGGATCGGGAATGGCCTGAAGTCGCTCAATATGCTTCCCTTTGGGCGACAAGGGACGCAGGACGAATTCACAATATTAAAATATTTTGGGTATTGATGGACGCAACTGCGCATCAGTGGATTAACAAGTTACCCCGCTTGACTGATGAGATCTATGAAAGCATGAAGCACATTGCCAAATTTAAAGCAGACATGCATCATGTCTATGTCAGGGCGTGAAAGGACCCAGCCTAGGCATAAACCTCACTCTGGTTTATTTCCATGAATGACATTATTTACGGGATTGTGGATACTTGGCTAGCGGCCTAGCGTGGACCCTTAGTAGTAGAGCATGATGAGGCTGCCATTCGGAAACAAAAGGAGGAAGCCAAGCGTGCCGCACAACAAAAGTGGAATGCACAGTTTGCCACGCAAGTTAAAGTAGCTCGGGAGGCAACACTTGTAGTGGCAGGCAAGACACAACCAGCCGAGGAGACATCGACAAAGAACAAAGGCAGTTAGAAGGAAACCACTCAGCCAGCCGCATCAAATACTCCATCCACTGCTACGGGTGCCCCTTTAAAGCGCTCAATGACACCAGAGCGGCCAAAGCCACGGAAGAAGGCGAAGGTGTATAAGATAGACAGCGAAGTGACCACCCTAACCAAGGGTGACTTGAATGACATCGAAAATGCCGTTTGCAATGCCACACGTGATGCAGTTGACGAAGCCATGTCCGAGCAGCAGATTGTGTTGGGGGAGCTCCATACACAGCTATAGACACTAGGAATCTGCTTCGCACCAACAAGTGAAAGCACTGCTACAAGGGGTTCTGGTATGTTAGCTATAGAACAATTACTGAAGACCTAAGTTGCTTATTTTGTTGCAATTATAGCAGGTGTGTTGATCATCGACAACGCGGAGGACAGAGCTATGCTGGGACGGCTTACAGGACTAGGAATAAACATAGCCACTTTACCGTGCAAAATCTTGCAACAACTCCAGGACAGCGGCACGATAGAGCTCTGCACCCAGGAAGGCCGTACTGAAAAAATACTCTAGGAGCTAAAAATAAATCTCAAACAGCTACACCTCCAACGTGAAGAAGTCGTCACACAGAACCATCAAGTGCAGCAAATTGTCACAGAAGCTTGCTCAAGTAACCCTGAGCTAGAGATTAGGGCTGATCTCCCTATTGAGACCCAAATTAAGAAGTTGGCTACTAGGTTCTGTAACATGAAAGATGAGGCTACGCAGATCCAACGAGAGCTTAGTGTGCAGATTGCAAAGTTAAAGTTGTAGACTCAGCTGGTGACGCCCCCTGAGATCATTGAACAACACAAGAACATCATCACTGTTGCTCGCGAAATGCTTACTAGGACACTAAAGGAATGTACGGAACTATTCACGTAGTCGATTGCCATGCTCATGGCCCTTCAAGAGGATCCAACCGTTCAGTGACTAGAAACCAAAGCATGGGAGCTTTAGGAAGCCTATGATATGATCAAAGGAACCATGTCGATTGCCATTATTACGCAACACTTGGCTAAGATAAGAGAGGCTCAGGCCCTAAAGATCCAAGCTGACGTGGCCCAGTAGAAGGTAGCCATGATGAAATCTCGTCTCCAGCCATGGTTGGATGAGACATTTGAAGTTTCAACCACCATAGAGCGTAGGGTAGTTCATATGCAAAGCGAGTATGCCACCATTGAGACAACGCCACCCGAGACTAAGTTGAGGGCCACACGCGTGGAAATGATGCAACGGATGACGAAAAAATTTTCCGCTAGTAAAAGTGAAGAATAGAGGTTGCTAACCGCCCTACATGAGAAGATTACCGCACTAGCCAAGTGACTCGGGACGAGTCATGATGATTGTGTTGGGGAACTGTTGGGTAGCGAAAGCCCCGCGCAACGGTTAGGGGGTTTGAAGCCCAAAGTTTTGGGTAAAGATAGGGGAAATAGTCCAATGAAAGTGCAGAGAGCGAATTATAATAGGTTGAGTCAAAGGGTAGTTTGCCCAGAAAATAATGTAAAGAAATGTAAATAGAGTCAGCCCACGCAGGGGTCGCGGGCCAAGGAAGGGTATAAATAGAGCGAGGCTCTATGGGTAGAAAAAGTTAAGTTGGGATGGTTAATCTTGAATATAAAATGTAATGGGTTTTTTAAGAAGATAGTTTGAAGCGTCTGTAAGTCTGAGTTGAGGGTTGGGGTAGTAGATAAAGGCTCTACAACTATGTGCGCAGAGGCCTGGAAAGTCCGCAGCTGTGTGCACGGACCCCTGCAGCTGAGTGTGTAGGGTGGATCTGGATGTATTGAGGATAAGTGGAAATAAAGATAAGTTTCTTCTAAAAATTCTGTATCTGACTTTCATAATATCTATTTAATTAATCTGCTTATTGTATGAATGTATGTAAATTTGGGTTCATTTTAAATGTGCGAATTGGTTGCGTTGGTTAAATGTTTGCTTAAAGACCTTGTTGAACAAATAGGATTTATAATAGCATCCTCCAGTAGAATAGTGCACTAATAAGAAAGATATAATCAATCTGGATCTGTGAGAATACCGAGCAGCACAGAGCTGTAGACCAGTGCGTGAAACCTCCAGACCATAACTAAACATCCCTAGGGTGCGGAAACCTGGTTCTAGCCCCCTCCCCTGCTACCTCGGGTGAGACATCAATCCATGCTCCATGGGATGTTTCCGAAAGGGCCGATAGCTGTGGGATTTGTTTGGCTAAATAACTCTTCCAAACCTGGGTCAGGCCCATATAAGCCAATAGTGCACAACTTGATATGGTAGTCGTGCTAGGCTTTTTCACACTGCTTTTGTACCTATTGATGAAATCCAGCCAAAAACCATTCCTCCTCGATTTCTTCCAATTGCGCAAGCCTTTCCTCCAGAGCTTCGTGGTCCGTCATCCCTATGAGCACTACTATTCACAGACTAGGTACGATGTATTCCATTTGCATGACATCTTCCACACCATAAACTAACCGAAAAGGTGTCTGTCCTATTAATTTCTTACACGTTGTCCTGTAAGCCCATAGCACGGCAGGTACGCGCAGGTCCTAATTGTTTCGCTACACGTTGCACACTTTGGTCAACGCAGTCTCCAGTATTTTGTTGAATGCCTCTACTGTCCTATTAGCTTGTGGGTGATACGGTGTACTTTTCTGATGATACAACTGGAACTATTCTGTGAATGCGCTGATGGTTTTATTGAAGAAATGTGTTCCGCGATCACTCATTAGGATTTTCGGATAGCCAAATCGGGTGAACATGTTTTCGAATGAAAACTTCACAGCCGTAGTAGCTGTGCAGTCTTTGACCGGTTGCACTTCTGCCCATTGTGTCAGGTACTCCATCGCGGTGATGATGTAGCATGTGCCTGTCTTTCCCTGAGGTTTGATCGGTCGCACAAAGTCAATTGCCCATTTTTCAAATGGCTATGGTGTCGGTTTTGGATTTGACTGCATCTCATCCCTTCGCGATGGTTTTCCAGTCCTTTGACATATATCGCATGCCTTATAGTGCGCTTTCAAATCCTGGTGCAGGGTTGGCCACCATAACCTTGCGCAAAGAATCTTCTGTGCGGTCACGCGTCCTGCATAATGTCCTCCTACAATGCCCCCGTGTGCTTCCACTAGGATCTGACCTCATTCAAATCCAGGTACGTATCTTCACAATATCTCATAATTTCCCATTTTGTATAGGTGCCCCGCGATGACAGAAAATTCTGCCGCGCACACCACCAATTCCTTTTTCTGTTGGACTAAGTATTCCTTTGGCGCAGTCCTTGTTGTTAGAAAATGGATTATATCTTCGAAGTGTCCGTCTGCGACTCGCACTACAAAGAGCTATGCATCAGGTAGTCCCTCCTCAAAATTCGTGGGTTCCTCGCCCATCTCAATTCATGATAAGTGATATGGTCCTGCGTTCAGGCATCCCAGCTTGACTATGACCTCAAAATCATATTCTTGGAACAGTAAGAGCCATCTGCATATGCACCCCCCCAACACACGCTTATTAACCAGGTTTTCAATGTGGAATGGTCGGTATACATCTTGAAATTTCCTCCGAGTAAATAGTGTCTGTATTTTTGGAGTGCGTACACCATCGATAACCCTTCGCAGTTGGTGGTGGAATATTTCTTTTCTACTTTGGACAATCTCCGACTTGCAAACGCGATTGGGTGGTCCATGCCTTTTGCACCATCCTATGTGAGTACTGCTCCCAGCACAATGCACGACGCATCAACATGTACATGAAACTCCACATCCCATTTTGGGAAGACCAGGATTGGAGTAAAGGCCATTTTCCCCTTTAGGACATCCAAACTCTTGATGCAATCATCATTCTAGCAATATGTAACATCCTTTTTCAATAGCTTTTCCATCGGCACTGTTATTTGGGCATAACTTTTGATGAACTTCCTATAGTATCCAGTGTGTCCCAAGGTAGCACGCAGTTGTTTAACACTTCGCGGTGCTTCCAAAGTTAAAATAATGACAATCTTCGTAGGGTCCACCATCAGTCCTTGTTTGCAGACCACATGTCCTAGCAGGTTTCCAAAGGGAACGAGGAATGTACACTTCTTAAGGTTCAACGCAATCTAGTGTTGGCAGAAAGTATCCAGCATCAAGCGTAAGCTTTCTACATGGTGCTTAACTAATCCAAAGACAATCCAAACATCCAGATAGACATCCAAGAACTTGTGGATGTATTCTTTGAATGTAACCACAACGATGCTCAAAAAGATGGCCGGCATGTTCTTCAATCCAAACGGCATAACAGTGTATTGAAAGCAACCCCATTGTTTTGCGAAGGTCATTTTGCTCATGTCTTCAAGCGCGATCTTGATCTGATGGCACCCTGAGAACCCATCCGTGAATGAGTATGCTTTCGGACCACCAACATTCTCCAGTACTTCATCTGTGAATGGTGTCGGGAATGGATCATGTACATAGGCATCGTTTAGCTTCCTGAGGTCCACGCATATTCTTATTTCACCCTTCTACTTTTTCTCCTGTACTACCATAGGACTCACCCAGTCGGATTCTTCCACTGGCTCAATAATTCCGGCTGCGAGAATTTTGTCTAATTCTTCATGGACCTTTTCCTTATATTTTGGATTAAAGCGGTAAGGCCACTACTTAAATAGATTTGCATTGGGTTTCAAAGTGATCTTCATCATCCCTAAGTCGCCAACAATCCATTTTAAGTCTGTAATTTTGGTCGAGAACAAGTCTTGGTATTCGCGTAGTAACTCAAGGACGTTATCCACTGTGGCATCATCCCAATAGTCCCCAAGTGTTGCACACTTTTGCTCCGCCTCCGTTTCAATGTTTACCTGCTTTGTTTTTAGTGGCGCGGTGATGTCAGGGTCCTCAATCGATGGTCCTCGAACCTCATGACAACCTTCCATTTCTGGAATGTTAATATTTCGTGGGTCCTCATCATCCTCCTCAACATTTACATTGCAACACTCCAGCGCAAAGCTTTGCTGTGTCGTCCATTCTGGCTAAAGTACCTCCATTGGCTCCTAGGGTATTTTGAAGAAAACTGCTTTTACTCCTTGTAGTGCATCGTCAACAGTATCTCACCATAGATCTTCAAACCTGAAAGTTAACAGAAATACCTCGCACAAGATATCCCATTCGCTCATACCTTAGCGGAGCTCCGTCTCAGTATACCAATTCATGGTTATGACATCTAGGGTATGATAGAATAAATGTACCCATTCAGGCTGTGGCTCTTCCTCGTAGACCTTGGTCCATTTTGCGAGGTGTGTACGTGGATCTTCCTGTCTGTCATACTTGTCTACTAGCCACATCTGTGGTTTCCCAAATCGTAGACGCATCATCATTGCTTGTTGCATATAAGACAAAGGATAAAATTTCTTTTTAATAGTAGAAACAAATTCATTCCAAGTTGAAATGATTTTACCATGCTTTTGGAGATCTGTTTGTGTCTTACCTTCCCACCATACAAGTGCGGTTCCTCCAAGTCAAAGGCTAGCAAGCTGGATCTTCTTCCTTTCTGAAACAACTTTCTGCACCCTGTAATACACTTCAATTTGTCTTATTTGGCAAATCAAATTTTACATCTAACTTGATCAAAGAGGATTTCTTCTTTTTTCTTCTTAGAAGGACTAGATTTATGAGAAGAAGAGGATGATGATGACGATGATGGTGATGATGGATGTTGGGCGTGGAATCCCCCACAAGGCATGGTTTGTGGCTTAAAGCCCAAGTTTTGACTAAGTCCATTGTAAAGACTCTGTGAATTGTGGGTGCAGAGTGTGAAGTCATAATAGAGTCATAGGGTTGTCCACCCTTGTTTTTCTAATGTAATGTCGGCTTGAAAGATCTACCCATGGTCCGTAGATCATGGGATTGTATAAATAGAGCGAGGCTCTAAGTGTAGAAGAAATTGAATCTAAGCTAAGGATGGATGGATCTAAGGAATTGATGAAGCATTGAGTCGAAGTGTAAGTCGTGTCTTTGGGTCGTAAAGTAGGAGAAGGCTCTGTAGCTGAGTGCACAGAGATCTAGTAGTCCGCAGCTGAGTGCGAGGACCCTTGCATCTGAGTGTGCAGGGAAGGTTGAGTTTGTAACCATGGGAAGAATTAATAAAAGAGAAGTTTTACCATATTTCTGTGTATCTTTTCCTGGTTTATGCATTATTGGATATGAATTGCAAGTTTACTGGTTATTTACTGCGCGAACTCATATGAATGTGCTGAATAAGTAAATATAATATAAGGCATTTGTTTACACGAAGATAACTAACTGTTATAAGAAGATAAGTAAGATCTTGGGTGTGACTTAGGGAAATAGTGCAGATCGTTGCTCCAGCAGTACGAAAGCCCCACAGCCCCTGGTTAGGGCTGTGTGAAGAAGAATATATCAGGGCGTGAAGGCTAGGGAAGTGTGCAAAGTAACCTGTGTGAAGGGACTCTCAGTTGGACCAAATCAACCCCTCAGACATTGCAAGGGTGCGGAAACCTGGTTCCAGCACCCCCCCATACTACTTCAGGTGAGACCTTAGCCTGCACTCTGCGGACTATTGCTGAAGGGCCAATAGTAGATAGATTTGTTTGGCTAATTAACTCTGAACCTAGGTCAGGACCCAACAAGCCAACAAATGGTTCCGTTTCCGGGATCAGGATCTGCATAGAGATGTCTAATGTCGTATCATTGGAATCTGACTAAGAGAGAAATTGAAGGTTGGTTGGATGGAAGAATTCATGAGTTCACGATGCAAGAGAATAGGAATCTGTAACCATCAAAAGAAGAGTAGTTAGACTGCTACTTGTACATAGATATCCACGAAATTTTCTTCACATATTTCCCTACTGCGTTGTATGAGTGGATCGTGAAGCTAGTAGATAGCCAAGGGAGGTGCAAGCTCGACAATCCTATTGTCTGGACCCCAAAGTTGGTGTGTAGATTGGAGGCATCAAAGGATAAGATTGCGCACAATGTTGATCACTGGCTTGATCAAATTATAGGAGGATTCATCACTGAGTTCATGGTAGATACTTCAGTCAGCTATAGTGAGGTAGAGCGATGCTTCCTCAAAGGACCGCGAGGTAAGTACATTAAGTCTTTGAACACTTGGATTAAAATTCTACTATGTGAAAAGCGGGTTATGCGAATACATTGATGTTTGGGCTATGTGAAGTGGGAGAATTTACAGAAACGAAGGTAGTGCAGAAGTAGAAACTAGCCCCTTGATTTCACATTCGCGAGGGAACAAGGAAGAGCTTGCAAAGGTCTCACAAAGAAGTGCGATAAATTTGACAAGGCAGAGGATTCCACACATACCACCGCCACCTAGTTCACTACCAGCTTCACCGCCTTCACCCCCATCTTCGCCCATACCACCTCCGCTACCAGTGCGAGTCAATATGGAAAGCGCGATAAAGTTGTCGGTGTTCAAGGGAGTAGGAAATGAAGATCTGAACCAGTTTTGGTTCGTGATAATAGCTGTATGGGAAGCATAGGGAGTTATAAATGACAATATAAAGAAAAAAATGTTGGTCACTGCTCTATAGGATCGCGCGCTGACCTGGTATATTAAGCATTCTAATGACAATCTAAATGCGGGGATCACAAACATCCAAACTGCATTGAATATAGAATTTAGTAGACCGAAATCAGAGGCGCAGTCGATCATTGGGTTCAAGGAGATCACAATGCTACCAGGCGAGACTCCTTTGGAGTTGGATTAGAGACTGAAGTGCACAATTCGTGAAGCTAATATGACTTTGACGAATGGACAACACTGCGAATGGTTTGTAGCATTGCTAACGCCACATTGAAGGAATACACTGTCACAACAGAGGCTAACAACTAAGGCCGAGGCCTTGGAGATCATGATGAGGCTACATGAAACCCCGATATAGGATCTAAACCTGGGAGTTCTGTAGATCCACGTGCAGTTGAAAAAGTTGTGCCTTGAGATGTAGAGTCTGAAATAATGCAGGACAGCTCCAGGTATGGTGTTTTAAATGTAAGGGTCAGGGTTGACAAGGACCACTGCCCAATATTCGCAAATTACCTCGCGGGAGGAGGACCAATGCCATTAATACCAGAGGACCAAGCAGGACCTAGTGTGGTGCCTGTGTTGTGGTGCGCTATTTGTCAAATACGAGGAAAGCATGCTACGGACAACTGTCATTTATTGCAGAAGTACATGCAGAATTCGCAATTGTTGTTCTACAATTTCTGTAGATCAGTGGTACATGATGAGTGCACCTGTAGAAGCTATGAAGTGATGATGGATAGGACTCCCACCTACAAAGTTCAATCCAAAACGCATCCCTTGAGCAGAACGCAGGGATGGCGCAAACTAGATTTCAGGGGTGCGGACGAGGTCGAGGTGGAGGAGGACTTGGAAGAGGTCGCAGACAGCTGATATGTTACAATTCCGAAGGGCCAGGACATTATGCCCGTGATTGTATGAATCCCAAACGTCCATTGTGTTTGTATAGTACCTTGTTTGATTGTGAGATGGAGGATTGTCCCACACTAATAGCTAGGCTGCATGACAAAGGAGTGCTCCAATCTCCCCCGACTTAGAACTTGCAAATGATGAGGTTTGAGCTGCGCGAGGAAGACCCTAATGTAAACATTGTGCTCCAAAGTGGTTTGAATCTGCAGAAGGATCACGCTACATGGAGCCAGTGCGCGACTATGAAAGTGACGACGACTTGGAATGAATCTACAAGATAACTGCGGGAGAGCAATGCTGGGTAAATCCCACCACAGATGGACAGATCTCATGGGAATGCAAAAGCTTCTGTACATTGGATTTAGATGAAGAGATAGAGCGATGTCAGAACTAGTTACACGAGGTAACCATGCTGAACTGCAACATGATGACAAGATCGTTGCGCTACGTATCAACGGAAGTAAGAGATCTGCCTACGTATGATGGGTTAAGTGAGGTAGATGCTTTCTTGTACAGATTTGAAAGGGAGGTGCCAGAACAACAATGTTTCGAGGCTTTGAAATGGGTACTGTGCGCTACGCCCGTGAAGTGGTGGGGTGTGCACCAAGGAAGCTTTGAGGACTGGCACAAATGTAGGAGAATGATGTGCATGCGGTTTGGGAAGCCTCAAATGCAATTAACAGACAAGATTGCTGGATGGAACGATCCGTGCGTGCACCTGTCCAGATGGATACATGCATATATTTAAAAACCTGCATGAATGCACACAAACCTCACGTTCGAAGACACGGTCAATAAGCATGTGTGGGCAAGGCAATTGCGCAAACGACCCCTTCGGTTGGAACAACAGAGTATGGGAAAAATGAGTGCGCAGAAGGTTATCCACACAGTAGCCTTTAACGAAGTGTGCAAAGCGCTGAACATGGTATATGATGCGCAACAGATTGATTGGGACCTATGCATACAAGCGGTTCTATGGGCTTATAGGAAAACGTGCAATAAACTGACAGAGAAGATGCCTTCGAGGTTGGAGTATGGAGCAAACGCTGTAATCCCCATAGAGTATAAAATGCCTAGTTCGTACATAGCAGCGCCAGTGGATATGAAGACTCGCGGAGTCTTGGAAGAAGGGATCGCACAGCTGAACAAAACAGAATGCTTGGGACCCAAGGAAGAAATCCAACAGGGTGATCTTAGGCTCCGAACTTATGAAAGAAAGGGTGCGACTAAAGGAGAAAAGCACTCTGGTGGAAGCAGAAGTCAAGAAGTGGGAGGACGAAATAAAGAAGGATTTTCTCGATAAGAAAACCAAGGTGATAAAAAAGGGTGTGCACAATTACATTGACGAATTTGGGGACTACTGCCATGATTTGATCAGCCTGATGCCTTGGATTGGACTGCATATTACTAAAGGGAACACCCATGGTGGTGGGCTGTAGGTGATAAAGTGTGCGACGCAACTAGTAACAATCGAAGGTGGATGTTTTTAAGGAAAAGTGATGGTTGACCTGTTGAAACCCTATACAGGTTGCATGGCCACCTGACTAGCCGTGGGAAGTACAGTCTTAGTGCTCCAGGCAGTTGAAAGGAGGTGCAGAACTATAAACTACTCTAACGAGGGGCTGCACAAAGTCGAGGCTGCGCACAGGAGCAAAGTGTCACAAGGGGGGCTGCACTGCCGCGCGGGTTGGCTGGAAAGTGATCGTTGTAGTCACTATTCACGATGTGATGCTTGACTTGAGACAAAATGGAGCGAACGACAGGCATATAAGACACACTTTATGGGCAAGATTTGGGAAAACGTGCCACCAAGGGAGCATTAATGGACTAGATTTGTGGGGAATGATTGAATTCAAATTCAAAAGGCGCTATAAATTACAAAGGGCTGTCAAACAAACAACACTTGGTCATTTGCGAATTGAGCTATCGTATGCCATGCGTATTCTGAGATGAGACCTTTTTTCCCTATGCAGAGTGTTGATTGAGCCCCTGATTGAGTGATTGAGAGATTTCTAGACGAGCAAGATGGCAGTGTCTGAAGAAGCTAGGGAAATTGTAGAGATGACCGCTGAAGAGGCCACGTAGGCCCTGACTGTAGAAGATGCCCCTGAAGGCGTCAGGATTGCTGCGAAAATCCCTAAATCACGTGCACACCAAGAATGAAGAAAGACAAACAACCAATGATTCCGGTGCGTGTGTCCCCCCGCAGCCCACTGCACACCAGATTAATGATGGAGGAAAAAGGGAAAGAAGTTAACCTGGAAACCGACGAGGAGGAAGAAGACCTGGAGGAGATCATAATTGAAGAAGACAAGGACAAGGGCATGGAGGAAGAAACCAAGCCTGTGCACCCTCCAACAAAGCTGCCTGCGTATATCCCCCCGCGGAAGGGGAAGCCAAAAGTGCCTAAGGACCTCGATGAGAGTAAGAGCTCTCTCTAGACTCCGCTCCTCCCAGACGACATCATCTTTGAGGGAACGCACCTAGGATAGGTGCCGAAAATGAAGTTTAAATATTGGGATCTTGCTGAGCACGAGAAATTCCCTCACTTAGAGACCACGCAGCTCACGAAGCCCAAGCAGAACACCGCGATGGGGGTTATAGAATTGGAGCCGCGAAAATGGTTACGCGGAGTTGAAAAGGTAGGGTTATTAAACTTGCTTTGGGTGCCACATTACCACTGCACCCCAGTGATGATCCTGTGCCTGGTGCATGGTGGGTGTTTGTGGCTGGAGGAGCCCATCCCCATCATGAACCACTTAATCCATCGCACTACCCAACTCCCTTGTAAAGGAGAGGACCCCACAGACATCTCAGAGGGGAAGAGCAGTGATTTGGCCATCGCGGAGGTCATGAAGAAGAAATACAAGCTGGAAAAGAAGAAGAGGGGCTACACGATCTCCAGTATCAACAACAAAGCAGTCAGGGTGGCGACTCAGATACTGGTGGGTAAGGTCATGCGGAAGTGTCGCGTGGACGAGGTACTTGCACTGGTGGTGACACTTGCTAAACAATGGGCAGAAGGGATCTAGTTTAACTGGTCCTAATTCTTATGCAAAGAATTCTTGGAGAATTGCCACGAGGCACAGGAACAAGGAAAAATGTTCCACTATGCATGGATTCTGCTACCCATAGTGCTGGTGGCGGGGGAATTGTCGGAAGACAGCCAATTCCCCACAATTGCAAGGGATCTCCTAGAGGCCACGAAGTACACTTCGTTATGGGCCACTAAGGACGTGAACCGGATCCGCGACAACAAGATATTTTGGGTGTTCATGGAGATAAACATCAGAGTGGGGATTAACCATAAGCCATGGTTATCACCCACTGTCTACAACAACCTGCAAAGTTTTGCAGAATTTAAGGCAGAATTTCATCACATATACCTCAAGGCACACAAGGACCCTACCAATAAGTGGACCGAGTTACTCTTCATAGCCACCGATGATGTGATTTTTGATGTATTGGAGACGTGGCCACTGGAATGGTGTGCCCCGATATCAACGCGGTGGAAACGTTTGCTGCGTAGAAGAAGAAGGAGGAGGCCAAACTGCACATGGCATAGTTGGAAGAAAAAAGAAGGCAAGAAGCAACGGCAACAAAAGCACATGAGGCATGGGACGATGCACAGGCAACAACAGAACAGAAAAAGGTTGCAGCAGCAGCAACACAGAAGGCAGTAGAGAAGGCGTGCGAGGGCCAGAAGTCGCTTTCGCCTGAACAGGAGAAAGAGATGGAAACAGAGGAAGAAGAGGGCAGCGCGGACCAACAAACAACATCAACACAACTAAAGCTCAGTGCCCGAGCAAGCAGACAGGGCCACTTAAGAAGGTAAAAGCGTCCAAGTTGTCTATTGACTTGATCACTCTTACTAAGGGGGACTGCACGACATAGGAGAGAGGGTGCTCAACGTCACCGAGGACCTCCAGAACTTCGTGGAGGAGAATTAGATTGTATTGGGGGCCCTCCGAGCACATATTTAGGAGTTGTAGGTGCACACTTCTTATATTGGTATTCTTTCGACCGGCCTCACAGTAGGGACAACTGTAGCCGAGGAAATGTTGTGTGCTCGCACAACCAACACAATAGTGTTGCTAGAAGGGGCACTAGTTACAACAAATGAGGCCAACCGACCTACAGTTAGTGAACTAAAAGGGATAGAGATCAACATGGCTGTACTCCCGTGAGAGACACTCTATGTTCTGCAGGATGGGATTACTGCAAAACTGCGGGCTAGGGACAGCCACACATTGCAGGTGCTGAGTGAGCAGAAGATAAATATGGAGCAGTTGAGCTTGCAGCACAACGAGGTTGTGTCACAGAATAGGAAGATAGTACAGGTACTGGAAGAAGCTTGCTAGATGGTCCCTGAGCTGGCCATCCCAACAGAAGCACCAGAAGAGGTGTGCATCCATAGATTAGCATCACGGGTGCGTGAGACGCGAGAAGAAATGGTCAAGGTTCAGCTGGAGCTAAACCTTCAGATAGCAGAGCTGTAGTTGAAGGTGCAACCATCCACTCCTCCAAAAGTAAGGGAACAACATACCATCGCTATTACATCGGGGATGGAGGAGATCACTAGTCCAGTAAGGGACTGCACCAGAATGTTGGAAGAGTCATTTGAGGTCCTCACCAATCTACAGGAGGACCCTAACATCTAGCGCATAGAGACAGAGGCACGTGATCTCCAGCAACAGTATGACAACATCAAAGGGATCGTGCAGATGGTGGCCCTCACTTAGAGGCTCGTGCGAATGCAATAGGCCAAAGTGCTTAAAGAACAAGTAGACACAACGCGAAATAGAGAGGTGGTTTTGAAGGCGCACGTTCAGCCTTGGATTGAAAAGGCCTTCATCATTAAAACAACAATTGAAGGCAAGCTCGCGCAAATGCAAGGGATGTAGGAATAGATGCAGGGGAGTAGTTCTGACACCGCGGTCTTGGAACAACGAGTACAAGAGATTCAACAGGCAACTGTTCAATGCACTTTCGACCTTGTAGGCATTCGAGCAGAGTTGGAGCGTCTCTGCGCAAAGATCTCCGCAACGATAGAGTGAATCGAGGGCGAGTCACAATGTTTGTGTTGGGGGCTTGTTGGGCGTGGAATCCCCCCAAGGCATGGTTTGGGGCTTAAAGCCCAAGTTTTGACTAAGTCCATTATAAAGACTTCGTGAATTGTGGGTGCGGAGCGCGAAGTCGTAATAGAGTCATAGGGTTGTTCACCCTTGTTTTTGTAATGTAATGTCAGTTTGAAAGATCTACCCATGGTCTGCGCACCATGGGATTGTATAAAGAGAGTGAGGCTTTAAGTGTAGAAGAAATCGAATCTAAGCTAAGCATGGATGGATCTAAGGAATTGATGAAGCATTGAGTCAAAGTGTAAGTCGTGTCTTTGGGTCGTAGAGTAGGAGAAGGCTCTGCAGCTGAGTGTGCAGGGCAGGTCGAGTCTGTAACAGTGGGAAGAATTAATAAAAGAGAAGTTTTATCGTATTTATGTGTATCTTTTCCTGGTTTATGCATTATTGGGTATGAGTTGCAAGTTTACTGGTTATTTACTGCACAAACTCATATTAATGTGCTGAATAAGTAAATATGATATAAGGCATCTATTTACACAAAGATAACTAACTGTCAGAAGAAGATAAGTAAGGTCTCAGGTGTGACTTAGGGAAATAGTGTAGATCGCTGCTCCAGCAGCGCGAAATCCCCACAGCCCCTGGTTAGGGCTGCACGAAGGCAAATATATCAGGGCGCGAAGGCCAGATAATGTGTGAAGTAACCTGCATGAAGGGACTCTCTGTTGGACCAAATCAACCCCTCAGACATCTCAAGGGTGCAGAAACCTGGTTCTAGCACCCCCCCCATACTACTTCAGGTGAGTCCTCAATCCGCGCTCCGCGGACTATTGCCGAAAGGGCCAGTAGTACAGGGATTTGTTTGGCTAATTAAATCCGAACCTGGGTCAGACCCTGACAAGCCAACAATGGAGGATATGGTGGAGGAAGCATTCCTCCCTTTCCCTTATCTTCATGATCTTTAGGGGATGAAGTGCCTTCATCTTTGTTCTTCTTAAAATTGCGATACATATCTTCCACCATTGCACATATCGTCATAAAACTATCCAAGAATTGAGATTCTGACCTAAGTGGAGTTTCATCCACCATACTTTTTTTGAAAAGACCCTTCCAATCTCTAGATTTGCTTCATCAAGTTCACCTTCACCTCATCCGAGCCTCAACCTAGTAAGCATTCAAATCTTCACACAAACTTGTCAAACCTTAAAAACCTTGCTGCTCTGATACCACTTGATCCATTAATGAAAAAGGTATTATTGACTTTATGTGAAGTTTCTTATGTTACTTAGTGCAATGGATCGAAAAGGTTGAAGATAACATAAACACATAAGCAAATTGAAAGCACATTCAAGCACATCGACACAACAAAATTTAATAAAGGAGTTCACCAGACTTCCTAGCTACATCTCCTGGCCCTTTAGCTTCCAGTGTTGACCTCTTTATTTTGTCTTCAAAATGTTGTTACAGGTATGAGCTCAAAAACAAAGACTCAAATGAGAAAATGGACCTCACCATTGCATTCCTCTCGAAATTTTGAGTCAAACAAGTATAAACTTGACCATATTTTGTCACTGTGACCTCCAGACCCCCTCGAATGATCCAAAACTGCCTCTGTTCTTGCGAAACCACTCTCTGTTGACAAAAACCACCTTGGCCTGCTCAAAACTGTCTCGGTCTGCGTGGTGGTGGTATGGCCGGTTCAACACCTGCAACTGTTTAAATAAAATTATGGTGGCTTGGTTAACCAAGTCCCACCCCTGACATCTTGGTTAGCCCGAATGTTTGAAGTCGTTGGTATATAAGGTTGGAGGTCGGCAGGTCGAAACCCCTGCCTGACACTCCCACCATTTTACGTTGGATATACATAGATATTCACACTATATGATAGGGTTTCGGGCTATATGGTCCTGCTTGCCGTTACTTGTTATATGGTTTTTTTGGTTCATATGTGGTATATGGTTACCATCACCCATTGCATGTGGTATATTACATTAATAAACTTAAGGGTTGCAACGGTCATGGGGTTGACCCCAATCATTGGCCCTTTTTTCCGGTGACCCAAATCTTGCACACCATAAATATAACCTAATCACTTTCTTAACAAGACCTGCGGTAGCCCAACCAGTGAGCCAGTTCTGGTGAATACTTAGCCATTCCAGGAGGTTAGGGTTTCGATCCTCCTTGATCCCAAAATTTTGGAAATAAGGCCACATTAGGCAAAATCCGGGTTGCCACGTGTCAGCACTAGATTGGCCCATATCAACCAATCACACCGTGACACGTCACCTCCTCTGCTGATGTCATCCAGGTGGTGTATTCCTGGGATGACACGTGTCCTACTGACATCATCCAGTTGACCTGTTTATCGTTGACCGTTGACTTTTGACTTTTTGACTTTTTGCCCTATTTTTTCATAAATTTTGACTGGCTTTAACTTCTTCCTCTAGACTTGGATTTATGCGTCATTCACACCATTGGAATCATATCGACAAGCACTTCGACTTGATCCCACTTTCATCTGCATTTGAATACTTTGATATAGAGGCAAACTGGATCAATTTTAGATCAAGTAGAGAAGGTCGCGAAGCTTTCCCGCACGATCAAGGACTCGAAGAATGCTATGAACAAATTAAAATTTGACTACAAGGTGCAGATATCGGAGTTGCAAATAAGGTTATAGCTGGGTACACCACCAGAGGTTCGGGAGTAGAGACTGTTATCACTCATAAATTTCTCTAGAAGTTATTAGAAGAAAGAAAATGACTGAGGTAACCACAAACCAACTTTTGAGCATAGGCTCTAGCCAACCTAGGTTCAGAGAGGGCTCTCTCTATATGATTTAGCTTTGTTCGCTAGGATTTCAGGCTAGTTATGAATGTTCAGGGGGGTTTTTGATTTGTATTCAAATTTCGATGGTGCGGTCCTTAAAACAGATGGATATAATGATGTTTTTAGACCATTGGGCTATGGAGTCAATAGAATGGTAGCAGAACTGGATCAAATCACTAAAGGGAATGTTCAAAGGGCAAGCTAGTAGAGTAAAGTGCAGGTCTTTGGAACAGGGGGTTGAAATGGTTTTAATCAGGGTGAGAGAGAAATTAAGGGTTCTCAGACCAGGATATAAATGAGGAATAGAGGGTAATCAAAAGCAAAGGGCAATTAAGAATCCTTTAACCTAGATTATCAGGAAACAACCTAAACTAAGGAGCAATTAAGAATTCCTTAACTTAGATATCAGTAGAAAACATTTATATGCCTAATTGTTAAAACAGAGTGTAATTAAACAAATTTTGAGATATTGTTCCAGCTATACAATTCAGATTTAGAAATACATTAAAGATTGTGGAAAAAATTTAAGAAAGATAACAATAACATAAGAAAATACTTGTCTGCACTTTGCTTAACACATGAATCTTGTGAAATATCTTGTCTTTATTCATCAATCCAGCTTGTTGGCTCAACAATGATACTATAGATTTATAGTATTTTCATCAAGAAGTTTATAGAAATGTCCAAGAATCCACACTACATACTTCGAATTGTGAAGTATTTATACAAAAATTATTACAAAATATCTCAAACTAACTTGAGATTTAATATAGGAAATAAAAATATCTTCTTGTAAGAAGATAAAGACAACTATTGAACTGCTTTCATGCTGTCCCATTTATTGTGGTACTGCTGGCCTTTATGGTTTGGTTTTAGCCCTTTATGCTCTTTGATGTTTGAACTTTCATGCTGGAGGCTTTAGTCACTTTAGGCTTTCATCTGATACTCTTTGACATTGATACTCTTTGGCTTTGCTGATCTATCTTCATCTTTTCACCTCGCTGTTTTACTTTTACCTTTTTACTGCATTTTTCTTACAGTAAATCAATCAATTTTTCCCACATTTGAGCATCAGGTAATTGGATATTCAACATCCTTCTGTATATTTCATCTGCCTCAGTGTACTTGGAAAAGGTAGGCTTATTGACGAACAAGTGTTTTACCTCATGCTGGAGGTAAAACAAGTTTTCAAACATGTGGTATAGTACTTTTCTTGTTGGCAATGCCTTCATTGAAGATGTACTAGCCTGTTCTTTTTCTAGCTCTCTGAGTTTGTTGTTGTAATCGTGTTGTGTCATGAGCTTGTCATTTATAAATAAGGGACTGGGTAACCCTTTCTCTCTCAAAATTTGAAACTTAGCCATGAATCTATTAATGGATACTTGCATATTTTGACATTTGTCCTCCAAGTTTAACATCAAGTTTCTCTTGGAAAGGACCTTCCTCACTTCCAAAATTGTTTCAGTTCTATATTCTATATCTAATTCCTTAATTTCACACTTATTTTTATTGTTGAGGAAGTGGATACGTCTGGTAGCATCTTCAGGCATATCTCCTAATTCTTCCTTGATTCTTTAGATAGCCTTTGTGGCCATCTTTATTAGATCTATCTGTTCAAAAATCACTTGAATGGATGGCCAAATATCATTGACAAAGTCAATGATATTGGCCCATAATAGTTCCTTGGCTTGCCCAAGGGGTTCTTTGAGTGTTAGGTCCTTTTCCATAGCTTTTATTCTCTCATTCCTTCTGGCAGCTTTCTGCACTTCTTCCTTGTGCATGATTTTGGCAAGCTTGTAATTAGTTTCCAAGTTTGACACCTTTTCTTTCGGCTTATTCATTTCTATAGCTTGTATGGACATTTCCTCCATAGCTCTAACAAATTTTGTTGTCTCTTCCCCTGTTGTACTTGCTGCTGATGCAAACTGTGCTAAAACCCGTTCTGCTATGGCCATAGGAGTTGTTGGAGCTAATGAGGCCGCCAATATAGAAGGAACGACTGTTGAGACTGGTGGGATGGCATCCATTACGGTAGCGGCAATATCAGTCTGCTTCAATTGGATTAAAGTGTCCGATTCCTTCTTTGTTTCCCTTAATTGATCATTGAGTTTCAGGACTAGGTCCATCAATTCTTCATGTCTAGTCTAGTTCTCTAAAACTTCTAGTGTTTGGGGATGCTACAGTTGAGGTATCTTCAATTGTGTTTTAAGTGCTACAATGCCATCATTCTTTTTCCTTATCAGTTGTTCAGTGGCTTTAATGTCTTTGGGATCATGTCCCAATTCAATCACTAAGTCTTCCAAAGACTTAATTCTGGTGTCTTTGGCCTATGAGGAGGCCTTCTCTAACTGATACTGAGCTGAGATATTTCTCAGTGAATTTTGCAATTGATGACCAACTATGGATTTTCCTGTGAGGGTGGAGTAAATCATCTCTCCAACCTTTTTACGTAATTCGATTTATGGGATGAATATCCCTTGCCAATAGCTCAAAGTCAATCTTTTTGTAGTTTGGTGATGTCCTTGGCTGTTGTGCAGTTGGTTTTATGAAGGACATAAGTAGTTTTCCCTCTTTGATGTCGAAAGCTAACATCAACCTGGTCTGATTGGTAGGTGTGAGTTTGAGATACTGAGCATAATTTTAGGCCTTCAGTTTCTCATTTCTCATCTTGATCTCTTTATATCTATCTGTTATATCCTTATCCTTATCAACAGGCCTACTGAATGAGGATACTTCTACACTTAGTTTCCTTTCCAAAATTTGGGTCTGTGATGTGGATGGTCCCTGTGTTTCCCCAGATGGAGCTGTGCCTTTACTTCTGTCCAGCTCAGTATCAGTTATTTCTACCGAGCCTTCAGTGTCTTCCTGCTCTGAACAGGATTTAGCCTAGGCCTTTTTCTCTTACTGGTCTCATATTGTATATTTGATGTGCCCATTCCTGAACTTGAGGGTTCCTCTCTGGTCCTTTTGGGGTTCTTTTCCTCATCCGAGGAGTCTGCATGATAAGAGGGGTGCTCATGGTTCTTTCTAGCTGTTCAGGTACCTGCAGAAATGAGCTCTCATCAAGCTGTCTTTCTAAGTCAATCAATGTACTCTCTACATCTACCTTAGTACTATCCCTGTCTACAAGAGTGTTTTCCACCCACTCAGATTGATTGCAATATCTTTCTATCTCTAGTATGGGGTGATGAATATAAGGTCCCAACTTGGCCTTCCTTCTCAATCTGGTCATAAACTCATGGGGGTCATACCTCCACATGAAACTCTTTTGGAACCTCATTTGTTGCAAAATTTGGTCTGCCTCCTCCCCTTCCTCTCTAGAATTGCAAATGAAGGAGCCTATCTAGTTTTTGACTTTAAATTGTGATCTTTTCTTAGTTGAGACAAAATTGATCTCATCAGAGTTCATTATTTGTTTATAGTACTCTAGAGAAAATAACCTCATGGGGAGGTATTTGAGCAGTTTATATGGTGCAAGATGGAAACCATAGATTCTTATCTCTGTGTGATTTTGGTAAAGGTACCAATCTCCCACTTTTCTTTGTTTAGACAACTGAAGCACCCTTTTGATCTCTTGACTTATTCTGGGTGGAGGGCTTCCTATCAGCATGGTCATGACTAGATGAACAAAAGAATCAATGAAATCTATATAGGTGTAAGGTGATTGAAACTTGTGGAAAAGTGGGGTCCAAAATATGACAGACTTGGGTTGGCATTTAGTATCCAGTTTCTGAGGAGTGAAAGGAAATCTGTCTGGCTGATAGTATAGGAACATATGGTAGAGAAAATATGAGTATTTAAATACTCTCTCATTGTGCATTCTGGTGAACTGTTCATGCATTCTTTCAGCTATGAACTGGGCATAATCATACAAAACAACAGGAGGATGTCCTGGGGTGTAAATAGACATGAAGGCCAGGACAAGTTCATCAACAAATTCATCAGTGGTACAATCCAGAACACATGATATCATAGTCACAATATGCTTTCCCCTTTCAGAGAAAATGGCAGAAACATATGGAGGGGCAACTTTGGGAATATGTTTCTCTAAAACAATGAATGTCTGGAACATTTGGGCTTAACCTAGACAGACTTAATTTGGAGTACTGGTCCAACAAATCCCCAATGGAGAGTGGGTCAGATTTGGACCTGGTTGGACTTGTAACATTTCATTAATTGATTCATCTGTAATGGTGAACAAAATCTTTTGGTCAGGGGTCATAATAGCTCTCTAGTTGGGAATGTAATAGGAATGGAACATATGGACAATTTCAGGGAAGACATGTACTTGGGGAAATTGGTATTTGGGAAAATTGGATTCCTAAAGACCAATGTCATCAGAATGGTTCATATATTTGTCCCTACTCAAACAATGAAGTTTGAGCAGGACCTCATATGCAATGGTATCTTTGATTTGGAAATCCCTGTCCGCCAAGGGAAGGTGGTCTAGGTCCAGATGGGGAGTTGTGATTCGTCTAACATCCATGGCAATAGGGGCAGCCATAATTCAGTTCTTGTGGATTTGAATTTGGCTTTAAAGGTCTATTCAGGGGTTTTTTAAACGGAAACTGGAAACTTTCAGAAGGGTTTGGTCATAGGATTTTAAACTTAAAGTAATTTTCAATTAATTTTACTTAATTAAAATACTTCAAGAGTGAACGTTTTCAAATTTTGAAAAGAGGTCTAGTAATTCATTCACAAATACCTGGAGTTTGGGTGAATTGACTTCAAACTGGTGTTTTGGATGACGACGGAAGGTTGAAAGGGCTCTGAGAGCTTTGCAGGTGGTCTCTGTAACTTCTTTGAGCACTGAAATGAGGTTAATTGGTAGTTTTTAGGTTTGTAGGTGTTGCACCAGTTCGCAAAGGTTTACAAAGAGCTCGAGTGAAAAAAGACGGAAAAGGGCTTCCCGACCTTTTTATGGAGCAACGGTCACTTTTTGGTGGCAAATTTTATGAATGAACAGTAGGTGGTTTATCGAGTCGAGTGGGGAGGCAGTTTCCCAGGCCATCGCACCACTTATGAGGGTTGGGCAGTATTGAGGAGGGGTCACCCGATCTAATTCAGAGATCGACACGTAGCAGTCAGGGGACCAGGGAAATCCGCTTTATCAGGCAGGTAATGATTGGCCATCAGGCATGGCCGATATGGCAGTGGACCGTCGGATGCGGGGGATGGTGATCGGATGACAGTCGGGCAATGGAGGTGTGTGGATGAAATGAACTGAGGTTTCGGGGGGGCCCAGGAATTTAATCTTCCGCAGTTTGTGATTAATTACGACTTAATCACGGGTTTAATTGATGGACCGGGGTTTAATGATGGGGTTTAGTTTAGGTTCATCGTGCAAGGGTGTATTAAGAGGGTTTTGTCGGGATATGGGGTGAATTGTATAGTTTTTATTAAAACTAAGGGTTGGGATATTACATAGGGGATTTAATTAATATAAGGGAAAAGGTATTATGGGATTTATATAATAAAATTAAAAATCCATATGAAATTGGCGGAGTGGGTATATCCTTAGCATAATGTAAAATGTAATATTCGCGCACTTTATTTACATACACTCAATACTTAGGATAAGATATTTTTTTTGGGTTTTTTGAATGAAAAGGGATTTAACATGGAGTTTCTTTTCTTTTCCTAGGCAAATGAAGTTTGACCTTAGGAAAAGGGGTTTTATTAGGATAGTGAAGGGGGATGACTTCCATGAAGGGGATTCTAACACTTGATGCCCATAAGTCATTAAGCCAATGGTCCAGTCCCACCAAAAGTCAGAGAAATGCTCTGAGCCTCTTTGACTTGAAGGATTTAAAGTATTAGAACATACTTGTGGATAGGAAATTAGTAAGTAAGGGGAAAAATGAATGAGGGGGAGTTAATCATGTTAACTTGAAAACCTTTGTTTTTGCTTCCATATTTGATCATACATATAGAAATATGTGTCTAAGCATGATACATGTGTTTTGATTGAACCAAGTTTGAAATTCAACAACCTTTCTTCTACTTACCCATTACTTACCCTACCATTTTTTCTTCATTTTATTTGGGTGCATTTTATGCTAGAAAACCCTTATCATCTATTTTTATTTTGAAAAGTAATCTATCTAATTCTAACCTTATATAATCCAAGGGCTTAGATTAAACTGATGAGCTCCTTTTATTTTCTCTACTTATCTAATGATATGCCAAGATTAAATTGTTTGGTGAGATTTTATTCTCTAACTAAAATCATAAAATTCAAAGCATAAAATAACCTAGATTAACCAGTTTGATTACCATGGATTGTGGCATGAATAACAAGCTGCACACAATCATTATTATGCATAAAATTAAATAGTAGTGGCATTTAGATTTGCAGACTTTCATGGTCTCTTTTTGTTTTTTGGGGTTCACATATTGTCATTTTGTTTTTGACCTTTTCTTATTCTTTTTGTCCTTTGATTTTTCTTTTAGGAAATACCCTCTTTACATTTTTTAATTTTTTAATATTGAAAAGATTTGTAGAAAGAAAAGGTATGTACAACATTACAGGGCTTAATCTTAGTCATTCAAAATTATGGCTCCTATTGGTATAGGAACCTAACAGAGACAAAGGGACCTCAGCACAACGCTAAAGGGCATATATGAGATGGTGGGAGATTGTGGGAAGTTGATCAACGACACGATGTAGATTTGGGCCTCGCTATAGGAGGATCCAAACGTCTTGAATATTGAGGAAGAACTGCAGGCCAAGCAGAAGCGATGCAATGAGATCTTGGCAACTATGAATACCTTACCAATCTTGCAGAGGCTTGCTAGTATTTTCAAAGGAAATAACCTCCAGATGCAAATAGATGATCTATAGAGGAAACCACAAATCTTGTAGGAGAGGAATCAACCATGGTAGGAGGAAGCCCTAGAACTTTCACAAGTAGTAGTTGAACGACTAAAGGAATTGAAGAAAAGGGAAGCGAAGCTACTGCAAAAGACCATTGGACCTACTACAGAAGCTTTGCTTAAGGAGACACAACAGGAAGAAAAGTCTATGGCAGAAACGCTCCAGCATTACAACACAGTATCCGACGGGATCATAGTGTAGATAAAGGGCATTGAAGATGAGTGACTCAGGACGAGTCATGGGTGAGTGTTGGGGGTTTGTTGGGCATGGCCTAACCTGGTCCAAGTATTGGGTAAAAGACCCCGCAAAAGAAGGACTGAACTGCACAGAACTAGTGAAGATATATTCATCGTGCATACTTTTAGGGCTTTTTGGGATGGGATAAAAGCCTTATTTGTAATGGGTATTAGGTTGTAGTCCTTGTTTTATGGATCCATGGTATGTGGACCATGGTTTTTGTATAGATGAATTGTATAAAAGGATATATAATACTTTGTAAAGAGGAGAAAAATAATGAAATATCATAAGTGAGTTGAATCTTTGTATTCATGTCTGTAGTCTATAGTTTTAGGGAAGGCTCCATAATCGAGTGCACGGAGACCTTGAAGAGTTTGCAGCTGAGTGTGCATACTATTCAGTCAATTTAGTGTCCTAAATTGCTACATAAATTATCAATCCGGGTATCGTAAACTAATGAAGTGTAGTGCACTATATGTGCTAGATGACCCTTCTTACCTCACTATTTTTGAGTTTATGTTTGTTTTGGGATTTTGTTCTTTTGATTCCTAATGTTCTGCAATGTAATCTACAAAATCTTAATCTACTGCTGTTAAGAATCTAGAGAAATGAAATAAGAGCTAAAAGTGCTTTAAGCCAGATTTGGAAGTAAAGTTTTAAACAAGAAAATGAAAACAAAGCTTCTCTTCTTGCTATTATGATTGTTTCCAAAACATGAATTGAAAGGACTTAAAACTACTATTTATTCAATTACAAAACCAAAGCTTAAATGAGAAAATGAGATTGCAGCTATCTATGATAAACCAAAAATGAAATACTGGAAATAAGATTACCACTACTGTCTAATCTATTGCAGAATCAAAACTTAATGAACAACTGAAGATGGAATTGCAGCTAAACTAAGCGAAAAAACTATAATTGAAAATGAAGTTGCAACTATTCTATTATGAAAGCAAGGCTAAATGAAGTATTTTTGTCACTCTACTACACAATTTAGGGAGAACTACCTCCTTGTGATAACATTTCGAGAGATTTCATTCTTCATTATTCTAAGAAAAGTAAACATAAAAATGTAGAGAAAGACTCATTCATAAATGAAACATTTCACCACTTAGTTTTAAGATTAATCATCAACTGAAAGGGCTTTTTGAAATATTCATTTATAGCATGAGTTACTAAACTAATAAGAAAATGGAATTGAACAACTTAATTCAAAATTAAAAAAAAAACTAATGAACAACGAATGAAAGGAAACAATTTATGCTATTGACATCAACTTAAAGTTACTGGTAAGAAACTAGAAAGTAGTGAAAACCAAAGAACTATTTTGCGCTGAAATAAAACTACTCTAAGTTAGTGAAAAGATGACACATGCTGCATTATAAACAGAGTTAGAAACGATTATAAACATTATGGAA
This sequence comes from Pinus taeda, assembly GCA_000404065.3. Classification (NCBI taxonomy): domain Eukaryota; kingdom Viridiplantae; phylum Streptophyta; class Pinopsida; order Pinales; family Pinaceae; genus Pinus; species Pinus taeda. Next base: position 8,923 of record APFE031574976.1, on the reverse strand, counting down.
AAACACAGTGAATTTACAATTGAACTATGAAAGACAAAACAAAAATAAAATGTACCCTTGACCACGCAGGGACCCTCTGCAAAGGTCTCAGATTATAAGCAGTCAATCAATACACCAATAATGCTTCAGGTATCCATTGAAAACAGAGTCTTTATATTAAAACAGAGAACTGAGTTCTTCAAACTACAAAGCAGAAATATGAACTATTGCATAAGAAAAAACTTTAACTTGTTTTGCGTTCTACACGCTGGTATTTATAGAGAAATATACAACTGTTTCGAAGAGAGAAATCAACTATAGCAAAACACGTAGACAGGCAAGTATGCGGAATTCTTGTCCCTGGTTGCTTGGAAACATAAATCTATGGTAGTGGCTTGTTAGATTCCGTTTGCGCAGGTGGCATATGAAGTCCGTGGCCTTAGGAGACTGCTTCGGATCCCATCACTGAGAAATGTGTGCAAAACAAAGTCCTGTTTGCCATAGGTTTCTATAGTTGACTTCCCTTTGACCGGAGTCCTCCTCATCGATTTAGGCTAGATGGATAGGATACGATCCATGCTCTCATGTTTTCCAAGCTATCCATGTGGTCCCTTTCCTCTCTTGACACCTGTAACTCACAAAAGCGTGGAGATGGCTGCGGAACAATCGATTAGCTGCGGAATGTGGCTGTGTTCCGTAACTGAAAGACAAAAAGCTATTCAAATAGCAAACTTAACAGTATAACTTGTAAATCACTGAAATATACTCCTTGAGGCAATGTGTAATGGTTTTTGATGATTAAGGATGCATTTTTCATGAAAAAGCAAAGAAAGAAGGATGAGAAAGTTGCTTAAGGGAAAGGCAGTTTTGGAACTCAACACATACCACCTGCAGCTGGGTGCGCAGGTTAGAAAAGTGAATGTAATTGAAGATATGGTTAATAAAGAAGAAGTTTTGGCGAAGTATTGTATCTAGATATATGTTAATTGTCTACTATTATGTATTTGATTATGTATGCTTATTACTGAATTATGTGAAGACCTGTAAGATATACTTTCATGTGTTAGAGTTTATGCGTTTATGTAAACTAATCATCTACATGAAGTTCTTGTGCATGAAAAGTTATAAGATTGATATACAATAGAAGTAAATACATGACGCCACTTCATGGATATCCCTTCTATTGCGGAAACCTGGTTCTACAACCTCCCATAACTGCTTCGGGTGAGACTGCAACCTGCTTCCAAGTTGTTACCAAAAGGGCCAGTAGTTGAGGGTTTTGTTGGTGTGCATCACACTTTGGACCTGGGTCAAGCCCCCTCAAACCAACAATGAGATTATTTAAAATGGATCTAAATTGAAAAATAGGTGTATGTAGTGTCCCCAGCGTCCCGTTGGGAAAAACTACTCCACCACAACCAACAATTGAACTTTGTTTTCATAAATTACCTTGTGCTTGGAAAATTATAATTAACTATTCATTGTAGTACCATCTGCCACATACATATATTTTACACTGCACACAACAATTATTAAATACCATAATGAAAACATAAGGCACTTATATGAGAACACATATTAGCATGATTACATAGTTGAGCCATTTATAAAATTATGTGAAACCCCGACTAGAGTTACAGTCCATATCCCACAAATTATAAAGCTCAACACACATACAAAGTAAATATACACAAATACATGAATTTCCCATTTTAGGGCTTCCCATTAGAGAATATGAAAGCATACAGAGACACCCATAGATCATTTCAGGATACATAACACACGAAATTAATAAAAATACAAGCATAAACAACAAAATTACCAAACGATAACATACAATTAACCATTAAACCCTAGAATTAGGGTTTTTCTCTAATTTAGTTCAACAATATCAATCATAAGCAGATAAATTGATAAAAGTAAATTTTAGGTACTTATTTGTATAAAAGAGATCGATTGGTTATAGGTCCTCCACGTTCCACCTAGCCATAGGCTTGGTGGTTCATAAGCTCAACCACCGGGTTACCCCTGAGCTAGGACGATAAATCCAAAGGAAATAGTAATCAAAATTATTCACACATACACGACCATGGTGCCAACCCAACAATCGTTCTTCCTTAGGGCTTTACGCACCCTCCAGGCCATAAACCAACATCGAGTTCCCACAAGGCCGAAAAACCCTTGGAGTGCTAAGCTCCCAGAGCCAACATAGGGGCTCACGTATTAAACAGGATGCATCCATATGGCATAGTTAAATTAATAACCACACCTCGTCCAGTCCAAAGTCCAACCCCAAGACTCACTAGCCATCAACAAGTCTCAGAGTCCACCCCAAGACTCACTGACTACCCCCTCCTCCATCCATGCCTGGATGAATGAATGGATTATAGGTAGAACATAACCTTTTATAACTACATGGCCCTAATTAGCCAAATGGCACTCACTAGAGCCACATGGGTCCCAGGGCATACTTTTCACCAAAAGTACCCAACCATTGCCTTTTTATCTAGAGTTGTGCCCCCCATACTCTTTCATGGAGTGGGCCCCGTAGCTAACCTTATTTTATTATTATTATATATTTTATTACATTAATTACAGTTCAAGCTCTAAGGCCTCATAACATTCACAGGCTTATAAATTTCGAGGCATGCTGGCCCCATAATATCAATTTGGCTCACCAACCTAAATTATAATATTTAATTACAATATGAATGATGAGGGTATTACAGTGTAAGACTTAATACCTCCAAGATTCAATTGACCATTCTTGAAGGTCAACAAACTATGCAATGTAAATGTGAAAATCAAATAAGACAAAAAAGAGAATGTGAGAGAGAAAAAAAAGAATTAAATGTAATAAGAAAACTAAATAGGAAAGAAGGTTGAGGAATGAGAAATGGGAGAGCATGGTTGTTGGTTTTCCCCTAACTCCCAACCCTCCCTATTTCCTCCTTCACTCTATTGTCAATGGGTTTTTATCTAAGGAGGAAGATACATAGCGAGCCAAGAAAATAATTAGAATTAGAGATTGTTGAAATAGACCGAGCCCCCATTGTTGGGTTGTGTTATATTCTTTCCATGTAGTTAACAAGGGGTTTGAGGGGTACCCGTAACCCCACTTTATGGGGTCCGGGGCAGTGCCTTAGAAAATTTTGATTTTGGACCCTATGTTAGGTTGGGCGGACCCACCTATGGTTTTGTGCATGATTTTTGCACATGCTTTTTGGACGCGATGGTTTTTCGGTCCATGGTATTGGA
>APFE031574974.1:79114-142381 GCA_000404065.3 Pinus taeda | reverse complement strand
ATCAAGATAGAAGATCACATTGAGCATCAAGAAATGAATCCAACCATATCTTGTAAAGGATCGAAAGAAATTATCACTCCTCAAACTCTAGACATAGAAGGACATATCAAGAAGAAAAAGGTTCAAGCAGTGAAAGATCACATCGAGCAACCACAAGCTAAAGCTGCAAATGATCCCTCTTCCACGCAAGGAGATGATAAAGTATCGAAGTTGACCGACCTCAATCAAATCCTTATGAAAGAAATCACTGGATTAAGAGAAGAAAAAGCTGTTTTGTCCACAAATGTCACTGCATTAGGATTAGAAATTGAATCTACAAGGAAAATGACTGAAGAATGGAAGGAGGTTGAGAAAGAATTGAGAAAAGAACTTGCAAAGAAAGATGCCGAATGCGAAGCTGCCATTTCTCAAATACACAGACAACTGCAGGACGCAGAGAAACAATTGAATTCTGAAATTTCCGCGAAAGAAGAGGAGTGCAGAGCAGTTAATATTGATTGAAAGAATTTGGAGGCAACTGTTTTGCAGTTGAAAGATAAAATTGAAGAGATATCTGCAGACTTAGAGGTAACCGCTAAATCTGCGAAATGTGAAAAGGAAGTGCTTTTATCCCAGATTATAGCAGCCAAAAAAGAGACTGACCAAATCACCAGCAGTAGCCAAATAGCAGAGGATGCTTGGAATTTGGAGAAGGAGAAAATGCTGAGCAAGTTTGCAGAACTAGAAGCTAACCTTGAGTTGATGTCCAGCGAGAAAGGTTCACTGAGCGAGACAAACAGAGAGCTAAGGACTGAAGCGGAATCTTTGAAGGCCCAATTGGTATCAAAAATTGAATCTGCAAGGAAAATGAATGAAGAATTCAAGAAGGCTGAGAAAGAATTGAGAGAACTTGGAAAGAAGGACGGGGATGACCAGGTTGCGATTTCTTAAACACTCAAACAATTGCAGGGTGCTGAAGAAAGATTCAATATCGAAATTTCCGCTAAAGAAGAGGAGTGTAGAGCAGTTAACCTTGATAAAAATAATTTGGAGGATAATGTTTTGCAGTTGAAGAATCAAATTCAAGCGAGATCTTCAGAATTAGAGGCAACCGATAAAGCTCGGAAATTGGAAAAGGATCTTCTTTTATCACAGATCGTAGCAGCCAAAAAGGAAACGGCCGAGATCACTAGAATTAGCCAAATAGCACAGGAAACTTGGAATGTGGAGAAGGAGAAAATGTTGAGCAGGCTTGCAGAGCTAGAAACGAACCTTGCGTTCATGGCTAGCGAGAAAGGGTCACTAAACGAGACAAATAGAGAGCTAAAGACAGAGGCGGAGTCGCTGAAGGCCCAGTTCCTATCAGAAATTGAGTCTGCAAGGAAAATGACTGATGAATGGAAGGAGGCCGAGAAAGAATTGAGAGAAGAACTTATAAAGAAGGATGACGAATACAAATCTGCGATTTCTCAAGCAGTCAAAGAATGGCAGGAAGCCAAGGAAAGATTCAATGCCGAAATTTCTATGAAAGAAGACGAGTGTAGAAGACTTAACCTTGATAAGAAGAATCTGGACGCAACTGTTTTGAAGTTGAAAAATCAAATTCAAGTGATATCGTCAGAATTAGAGACAGCCAATGAAGATCGGAAATTGGAAACCGAAGTTTTTTTATCGCTAGATATTGCCAGAAAAGAGACTGCCGAGATCAACAGAAGTTACCAAATGGCACAGGAAGACTGGAATGTTGAGAAGGAGATCCTGCTGAGCAAGCTTTCAGAGCTACAAGAAAAGCTTAGTTGATGGCTAGCGAGAAAGGGTTGCTGAGCGAGACAAATAAAGACCTAGAGACGGAGGCGGAGCCTTGGAAGGCCGAATGCAAAGAAATCATATTGGAACCTGGAGCAGTCATAGAAACAAGAACCCGACAGCTACGAAATCGATCAATTTCAGAGTATCTCATCAAGTGGAAGAACTTACCAGCTGAAGTTTCCACAGGGGAGGACAATAATTTTACACGGAAGCATCAAGAACTACTCAAGCGTTGAGGACAACGCTTTTTGAAGGAGAGGGGCATGTTAGGCCCCTATACTACTAGAGTAACCCCTTATTGTTATTAGTACAACCCACTTATTATTTTGATGTACCCATGTAGCGCTCATATTGTTACTATTGAGCCCCATAGAAGCCCACTATTATTATTATTGTGCCCTTACATTATTATTGTTATGTAGGCTCTGATTATGTTATGACCCCTTAGACTCCTATATATAGAGAAGAGGTATTTTCATTTGAATCATCCAAGAATTGTTCATTTATGTAATGTAAAGGAGGTTGCCCCCTCGAAGAGGCTGAATTCTAAGGCGTTGATCTATCTTTTCTATATTTTCTTGAGCTGGTTTCATAACACAATTCCTCCCACTGTGCCAACATCAACAATAGATACATCAGCCACAGATGCTTCAGTAGCAACAACAACAGAGCCAAAGACCAGCATGAGGATGGAAGAAATGATGAAAGCAGTAAAAGAGCTAGAAGCCCAAATCTCAGAGCTTAAAGAGGCAAAATAAAAACTGGCCAAACTAGAGGTAAGCTATGAAAAATCAAAGATAACAGTGGCAGAGAAAACCAGAGAGGTAAAGGCCCTGGAGAACAAGGTAAAATCATTTGAAAAGGATCTCACCTTGCATAAACCTCTAGCAGACATCAAAATGATTTTGTGGACCAAGATTGGCCAGTCTATTACTGACCAATGGCAATCAATTCAAACAATCCATGAACAAATAGAATTGATAGAAAGGGCCCAAGTGGAAATTCAAAGGGCTAGGACATCATTCGGAAACATGCCTGAGCAGGCCAACAGACTGATCCATTTTTTGAATACTCATACTAAAGAACAACTAGCAGCTTTGGATATTGCTGACATGATAGGCACCGTTTTGACAGTGAAAAAGGTGCTAACAATGAGAAATTTTGTACATACTTTGGAAAGGAAGTGCCAAGAAATGCAGATGGAGATTAATGCCTTCACAGAGAAGTTTACAGTCTTGCAGCAGAAGGGTCTACCCAGTTTACTAACCAGCAATCAAAGATTGTTAACAATCAACAATATGCTCATAGGGTAAACACATATGTTACAGATCATATCACAACATCAACAAGCACTTCAGAAGACACAAGACCTCCCTCTAGACAGAGTTTATATGACAAGTTGGAAAATTTGTTTTATATTGAACATGAAATAAATCATCTTTTTGAAGTCAGCTGATGAAACAATAGTAAAGATACAAAGACATCAGTTGCCAACAGACCAATGGTGGCAGAGCATGCTGGAAATTTTACCAAGGTAATTTGGATTTTTCTTTTTATCTACAGTTGGCCAAATAACAAAACACATGGCAGATATAATAAAGATGAAAACAATAGAGGAAGGAGGTCAAGCGAGGACTAGGATGCATTAAAGCGGAATCAAGAACAGGTGAAAGGATCGGGACAACAACGCAGGAATGCAAAAGTAAAGACACAGCTACCAGCCAACTTCCTAAATTAAAAAGTCAAAAATATCTTATTAGTTAAAGCATCCAACACAACAACAATTACTCCTACATTTATTTCTACATTTATTCCATTGTCAGAGTAGGTGAAGGAAGTTATTGCTTCATATCTTATCCCCAAGATATTTTGTAACTCTCTTTTCTATAAATACCTCCCCAGGGAATGTATTCGGGGTTGGTGATTTTCCTCTTTGGACCACGCTGTAGCTCTGATATTTTTTTTTAATACAAAGGCTGTTGAAGTGCACTGCTGCTGGACTGTCCGAATGTGGATTTGAGGTTCTAGGCTCTGCTACAGAAATTCCTGTGTGTTTCTATGGATCAATAAGTTGTTCTAAACTGTGTTTTGTGTTTTCTATGTTTGCAAATTTCATATATGTTTCATAATCTTAGTAACAGGGAAAAAGAATAGCCCAGAACTTGTTTAAATACACTCTGTGTTTAATCCCTGTTGTTATTTATGTTTTCTTCAAAATTAGGATAAAAAAGAATTCTTAGATGCTTTTGTTTCCACTGATTCTTTCACTTTGAAAATTGTCAAGCAATTATTTACTGCCCCTTGATAATATTCATGCACTTTCCCTCTGCCATAATGATGAAGGATTCTTGACTGCCCTTCACCCATTGGCTTACATTCCATCAATTCCTAGATTTTAAAATTGTTCCAAAATTGATTATCTTGCTCTGTAGTATTGCCCTTTATCAAAGAAACACACTCAGTAGTCCATCTTCATAGACTCCATTTTCCCAATGTAATAAATTGTTTCAGACTTGCATCCCAGCTCTTGTTTAAAATCACCATCCAACAAACTTAAAACAAAAACCCTACACATCATAACTAGCATAAAATAGTTCAAAAAACAAAGTTAAAATATAAAGAGAGAGCTTTCTCTGGATGCAGTTTGGCTAGAAATTGCATCTAAAAGATTGGTTAATGGTTACCTCGGCCATATTCCCTTTTCTCACAAGTTTTGGGGAACAACCTGAGTGATAACATCATTGGCGACTCCACTGGGGACTTAATGAATGTATGTTACTACTGTCTAGTCTCTAAAGCTACAGATGGAGCCTGAAGTTAGCTAGGCAACCTTTGAAACTGTCTTTGCTATGCAATCACAAGAGTAAATAAAAGCTACTTCAGTCTAACTCCAGTTTAGCTTTAGATTTTAAACAGCTGACTCAAAGATTTGTTTGGCCATCCTTGTTTCAAACATACCTGAAGGAAAGCCCAACTCCTCCTAGATTTCAGGAGCTTCCTTCAAGATATTGTCAAAACTTGTATCCTCCAAATATTCCCAGAAAATACCAAAAATATATTTTTACAAGCTGGCTCCAAAGAAGAAAACTTGTTACACTAGGTCAAACCTAGACCCGAATCCTCCAGCTATTTTTGACAATCCAAATTTGATTCCTAAGAGCCTTAGGAAACCTGAAAATCAAGAGAGTTCTGCTAATTCAAATCTTGAAACACCTCAGCAAAAACATATTCAAACTCAACTTACTACAGTAAAATCTCAAGCCTTCTTTCCTATTGTTGTAGCTTCTTCCAGTTCACCATTATCACTCCAAAACCTCTTTTCCACCCCTCCATCCACAACACTTATCTCAGCTGTTATCCCTGTGCTTCCATTTGTCCCACTTTTACCTACTAATATGGCAAATCGATATGCTCCCCTGCAATTACCTGCCAATCCAGGGGCTATGCCACAGGATTACCAGAGCAAAATTACCTATTTTGATGGTACTGGCACTTATACTACTCAAAAACATACCAAAAAGATGACAGATTATTTTGAAAACTATGAGATTGATGATGATGATGTGAGGATGAAAATTTTTGTCCAGAGCTTAACTGGTGATGTAAGGACCTGGTTTAGGGCACTCCCTGTAAACACCATTGCTAACCCTGATGCCCGTTATCAAATGTTCATGAATAGATGGGAAAAGAAAAAGGACCCATTACACATTTTGTCAGAATATGAGAGCTTGAAAAGAGGTCCACAAGAAAGTGTCCAAGATTACTGTGCTAGATTTAATAATGTGTACAATGCCATTCCTCAGAATCTTAGACCACCATCAGACTTAGCCTTAATCAAATTCCCTGATGGATTTGACTCTGACATGGCCTCCCAGCTCAGGGAGAGAGCTCCTCCTAGCCTTGAAGACATGCAAAGCATAGCTGTAAGTGTGGAAGCCAATTTGATTTCTAAAAGGAATCGGGCTAGAACTGAAAGGAGAACAAATTTCAAAGAAGAACCATCTGCTTTTGAACAAAAGTTAGATGCTATCATCAAAGGTATGGACAGACTTGGAGATAGAGTGGAAACCATTGAGAGAAAATCTTCATGGGGAGGTCAACCAAGCAACAATGTTAGAAATCCAAAATTTAGAAAAAACCAAAATCCAAATCTAGGGAAATTTGGTCCAGATCAAAACATAAGGCCCCCATTCCAAGAAAACTATGCAGAAGCTACAACTTCCAGTGAGCCCGTGGAAGAGCCTCACATTAACTTGATGGGTCTCAATGGTGAACAACAAATCTTCCTAACTCAAGAAGACCAAGAGGCCCATACTTTAGATCAGTTTCAAATTCAATCAAGGGAATCCTTTGATTTCAAAGAAGGATATGACGCGGATGTTTATGAAGTGCATAAACAATACAATCTTAGGAGTAGAAGAATAGACATCCCTGATGATCCCAAGCAGAAAAAAATCAAGCAGCCTAACAAAACCAAACCCAAGGATCATCATACACAAACTATTCCTAAATCAACTTCCAATCCAAATAGTCCAACAGTTGAAGATATTTCAGACCTAGAAAAATCAAATCAGCACCCCCCAACTATTCTTCCTCTTGAGAAAATCATAGAGGAACCTGTAGAAAATAGTGTCAAAGTGACTTCAGCTCATAATAATATTCCAGTGAAAGAATCAGTTACAGAAAACTCAGCTGAAAAGGATAACCTTGCTGCTCGAAATATCAAAATACAAACAGAAAAACCTTTTAGCTTGCAAACTGAAATAAGTAAGTTGAAGATAGCCATCCCACTGTCTGAATTGGCTAGGAATGAAGTCTTTAGAGAACAAATCACCAGATCATTACAAATCTCAGAAAACAAAGATTCAGTGAATGTCCTAGATGATCAACCAGAACTTATATTTGGTCCTGAAGTAAGTGGAAAACCGGTAGATGGAGGGGTTCCTCCATTCTATGTGAGTTTAAACATTCATGACAAGATACTTCACAATGCAATTTTTGATTATGGGGCCTCTCATAACTTAAAGCCCAAATCTGTGATGGAAAAATTAGAGCTTGACATAACTAGACCATACAAAGACCTATTCTCATTTGATTCTAGCCAAGTTAGGTGTCAAGGCTTGATCAAAGATCTATGTGTATCCTTGGTACAATATCCTGCTAAAACAATTTTAATGGATATGGTGGTGGCTGATATTCCACCCAAGTATGGAATATTGTTTTCTAGATCCTGGGGTTCCAAGCTTCAGGGATCTTTGCAACTTGACATGTCATATGCCACCATCTCAGTCTTTGGCTAGCCAAAGAGGTTGTATAGGGAAATTTTGATGAAGTATGTGGTCAACAGCCAAGAAAAAACCCAAAACTTTTCTATTTATTCCATGCACTCAGACATGGACTCTTTTATCTTGTACAACACCGAGATTCAAACCCCAACTGATGTTAAAATTGTGGCTTTAAGTCAGGATGAATTCCTAGAAAAAGAATCCACAGTTCAGATCCAAGAAGTCTTGGAGAACAATAAATTAACAGTCACACATGAGGAATCCCATCAGACTGAAAATCCAACTATGCCTGCTGAACAAATTGGAAAAGCTCCTAATACCTGTTCAAATCAAGAAAACCTATGGTATCTAAAGTTTGATGGATCTGTTAATAAGCTAGGAGCAGGGGCAAGGGTCTGGATACACAATATGAAGGATGACTACGCTGAGGGACATGCATATAGATTGAATTTCAGATGCACTAACAACATGGCTGAATATGAAGCCCTCCTCTTAGGGCTCAAAGTGATCAAAAGCCTAGGTGCAACTCGAATATCAATTTTGGGAGATTCTGACCTCATCATTCAACAAATAAAGGGTAACTTCATTACAAATGATCTTAGGCTGAGATCATACATAGCTGCTACAATGGAAATTCTCAACACCTTTCTTGAATCCCAAATGACCAAGACTCCAAGGAATCAAAATCTGCATGCTCATAATCTAGCAACCTTTGCAAGCACTTGCAAATTTCCATTTAAGCCCAATCACCGATTCACTGCCGAAAACAAACATAGACCTGTTGTACTAGATAATGTCAAAAAATGGCAGGTGTTTGAAAATGACACACAAATCAACAATTTCCTGACTTTGAAAGAGGATTTCTCAAGCACAAAAATGGACACCAACACAATAGATGAAAGCAATCAAATAGACAAAATTGAAGCACATATCTCTGCTGAAACAACAAACCAAATTCTACATCCTACTAAGTTTACTAAAACAGATTTACAGGAACTTCAAGAAAAAGAAGGTGAGGATGCAATTGGAGTAGAATGTGAAGTCATTGAGTTGAAGGATAATTTTCTACCTACATGCCTCACTCCTTTAGAGGACATTTTTGACTCAAATGACATCTCTAGGAAACCTAAAATGCAGCCATTAAATGCAGAAATTGAGGACTGTAATTTAGGAACTGCAGAAAATCCCAAAATGATAAAATTGTCCAAATCTCTACCTCCTGACCAAAAACTCAAGTATATTGAACTATTCAAAGAGTTTCAAGATGTTTTTGCATGGAGTTATGAGGACTTAAAGTCTTATGATACATCTTTTATCCAACACACCATACCTCTCAAGGATAACCAGAAACCTTTCAAACAAAAACTTAGGAGGGTCAACCCTGTGCTGCTCCCTTTGATTGAGAAAGAAGTTAAGAGAATGTATGAAGCTAGAATTATAGCTCCAATCAGATTTTTAGAATGGGTTTCAAATCTGGTGCCCACAAGAAAGAAGACAGGGGAGATTAGGTTGTGTGTTGATTTGAGAAATCTGAACAAAGTTTCCTTAAAGGATAACTATCCCTTACCCAAAATGGATCACATTCTACAAAGGGTAGTGGGTGCTTCAAGGATATCACCGATAGATGGATTCTCAGGCTTCAATCAAATCCTAATACACCCGGATGATCAAGATAAAAATGCTTTCACAACCCCTTGGGGCACATTCAAATATGTGAAAATGCCTTTTGGACTCAAGAATGAAGGAGCAACTTTTCAAAGAGCCATGGATATTGCTTTTGCTAAAGAGATCCATGAATTTTTAGTCATTTACCTGGATGACCTTACAGATTTTTCCAAATCAGATCAAGAACACCTAGATCATCTCAGACAAGTATTCTTAATTTGCAGAAAATATGGTATATCACTAAATCCAAAGAAATCATTGTTTGGCCTAGAAGAAGGAAAATTATTGGGCCATATCATCTCTAAAGGAGGCATTAGAATTGATCTAGACAGAATACAGGCTATTCTGCAAGTCCCTCACCCTAGAAACATTAAAGAACTACAAGCCTTTTTGGGGAAGATCAACTTTCTAACAAGGTTCATACCAAATCTGGCCGAGCTAATAAGATTGCTGAACAACATGATGAAAAAAGATTCCAAGGTTAAGTGGACAATAGAAGCTAAGCAAGCCTTTGAAGAAATCAAAAAAGCTTTGACTCAAACACCAGTCCTCACAAGCCCCAATTTTGACAAGGAATTTATCATATTCTCATTTGCATCAGAACATACATGTTGTTTTGCTTGAAAAAGATGAACAGGGATGTGAAAGACCCATAGCCTTTTTCAGCAAGGCCCTCAAAGATGCTCCACTCAAATATCAAATAATGGAGAAACAAGCATATGCACTTGTAAAGGCCATTAAGGACTTCAGATTTTACATCATATACTCTCATGTGATTGCTTATGTGCCCAACACTATTGTTAAAGACATCCTAACCCAAGAAGGAATTGAAGGAAAAAGGGGCAAATGGATAGCTACCATACCAGAATATGACATTGAAATCAAACCAACAAAACTGATAAAAGGACAAGGACTAGCTAAAATCATGACTGAAACTAACTTTCAAGCCCTCAACATAAATCAACTGGATAATGAGCAGGAGATGGCGACTCCACAAATCAATCAAGCCTTTTTACAATCACCCTGGTATTTTGACATATCTTTTGTGTTATTAAACCTGCAAGCTCCTCCAGGATTATCCAGAACTAAGAATTTTTTTTTGAAAATGAAAGCTTCCAAGTTTTGCATTTTAGATCATGCTCTCTTTTGGAAAAATCATGAAGGTGTTTTATTGAATTGTCTAATCAAAGAAGAAACTGACAAAGTACTTGAAGAATTTCATGCAGGGGATTGTGGTGGACACTTGTATTGGAAATCCACTGCTGATAAAATCCTAAGGGCTGGGTTTTATTGGCCCACCTTATTTACTGATGTAAAGAAATATGTAACTTCTTGCCACAAATGCCAAATCTTTGAAGGCAAGAAGAAGTTGCTGCCTCTACCCCTCAAGCCCATTTCCACTGAAAGACCATTTCAACAATGGGGTTTAGACTTCATTGGGGAAATCCACCCGTCTTCCTCTGGCCAGCACAAATGGATTTTGACTGCTACAGACTATTTTACCAAATGGATAGAGGCCATCCCTTGTAGACAAGCCAATGACTCAGTAATCATGCAATTCTTAGAGACCAACATCCTGTCTAGATTTGGATTCCCGAAGAAGATTATTACAGACAATGCTGCTGCCTTTAAATATAAGAGAATGATTAATTTCTGTCATAAATACCACATTACCTTGGGCCATTCTATAGCCTATTACCCTCAAGGTAATGGCCTAGCTGAATCCTCCAACAAGAGCTTGATCAACATCATTAAGAACGTCTTGGACGAGAACAAGAGAAATTGGCATAAAAAGCTTGTAAATGCACTATGGGTAGATAGATTGACCACTAAGAGATCTATTGGGACCAGTCCCTATCAATTGGTTTATGGAATGGAGGCAGTATTCCCTTCTTCTTTGGGAATCCAGTGATAAAGTTGCTACAAGAGATATAGGCAGAACCTAATGATATTCAAAGAAGGATCAATCAAACTATTCACTTGCAGCAGACAAGAGAGGAGGTCTATCACAGAGCTCAAGTTCTACAAGAAAAGCTTAAAACGATGTTTGATAAAAGAACCAAAGCAGAGGATTTCTTCAATTGGGGATAAAGTTTTAAAGTGGGATTCCAGAGGAGAAGATAGGGGAAAACATGGAAAATTTGATTTCTCATGGAGAGGACCATTTATCATTCAGACTGTGCAAGGAAACGACACCTACTTTTTGAAAAGCCTGGATGGCACAGAGGCAGACGATGGACCAGTCAATGGACGAATGCTGAAGCATTATTTTGAACCACTTTGTTAAGGATAGCAGCACTTTAATTTGTACATAATAGTGTTTACTTTCTGCAGTTTATTACAGCAATAGGATAGGGAATAGGTTACAACAAATTTTGAGGAAAAGGCAAGGAATTGTGCCACCTTTGGGTATTGCATTTTAAGCCTATCAAAAGAAGCTAAAGAAACAGACTTGGGAGCTGTGAAAATGATGAGAAATAATCAAACAGAGTACCCAAAACAGAGCTGCCATCTTTTGGAATGAGTGCATGAGAAATACAGGCATTACAGAAGAGCCCTTTTGTGAACAACAAAGGAGAAATTTCATAATACAGCAAGAACTGAATATAAGGCCATCTAACCTGATGTTCTTGACTTTTCACTAGGAAAAGCCATCCTCAAGTGGAGCCACTGTTAGCTTCCTATACCAATAGTTTTCATTTTTCATGATTGACTGGAGAAGTGCCAAATATGTTCATCCTTTTCATGCTGCAAAGGTTCCATATTTTGTAGAATTTCACTATGTATAGGTGGTTGACTCTTGCCACAGTTGATGAATAGCCACATAGTCTAATCCTGGCTAGATCATGTTTGAATTTACTTGTCTTAGAATAGAGAATAAAGGTCTGTACAAACAGCTCAAGCTTGGCAGACAAGTAATTAGGTAGAGAAGCAAAGGGTCTCAACAGCTCAATCTGAGCCCTGGAAGAGATAAGGGTAGACTTAGATAGGAGGGCAGCTAAAAGAAAAGAGAAGAATTAGGGTTTTCTATTTCAAATGCACCCAATGAAAATGAAGAGAAAATGTTAGGTATGCTAGGATGGGTAGGCATTTTTGATGGTATAGAAGCAGGTTTATGAGCAATTTGCTCCTTTGGAACAAGTTCTCATCTCATAAAAATCATAAGGTACCATGGCAAGGTGGCTACAAAACAAATGGAGCATGACTAATTCCCCTCCCCATTCTCCCCAAGAAACACTTACTAACATTCCCCCCAAGGACAATGAGATCTGCTCATCGCCTTTAGTCCACTTCGTCTCATAGAAAAACTAAGTGAAAATGTGTTTTCACCTAGGCAAAACAAGCCACATTTCTTGTGTAAAAAGTCTTTATTCCATTTTGCCAAGTTTCCTAAAACTTTATAACTTGGTATCCTTTCATTCCCCACATGCCTAAGTTTCACTCTATAAACTTAGCCTAATCCATACAAACCCATTCACATAGTTATATTAACCTACTAACCCTATTATATAGCTCCTATGTATATTCCCCTCCCTCACTATGTATAAATACACAAAATCCCTAAAAAATCTAATACCTCGACCCTTGGCTAACTATAGCTATATGTTAACGTTTTGTCGGGAGTTATTGGTCCACTTGGGGCCAATAACAACCCTCCATGTGCCCCATCGAGACTTGTTTAGCCTCTAGCTAAATAAACAGCCGAAAACCCCCATTTTTACCCCCAAAACCCATTTAACCCAAAGTCAAAAATACACCGCAAACATCACAAAAACCCGAAATATTAAAGTGGGTCCCCCGCAGATAATCCGCCGCCACCTTCATTACCTGCCAGTCGTCCGATCATCGTCGACAGATCCAACGGCTGTCGGCGATATCGGAAGCCCTAACATGCTGAACTTTAGTGTCTGGGGGATGGGCGGTATTTCTGCCGTACCGAGGACGCGTGTCAGGCGCTCGGCGTGTTCGGAGCCCCCTCCCCCAATACCACTTTCCTTCAAAGGCGGTGTGGGGAATACCACTTACCACCCCACCACCTCCCTGCTGACGTCATGCCCACGTCATCTGATGACGTCACCCCCTGATGCCGCCTGCCTATCTGCTGATGTCACCTAACACGTCACCTGCCACGTCACCTGCCATGTCAGCATCTGTACCCCACTACACGACAAAATGACGTCATGTTGACGTCATCAGAAAAAAGTGCACCGAAACTCGCCAAAGTCAAAAATTCGGGTAAAAAGGGGTGAAAACGTTGTTTTTACCCATTTGTCTTTGTTTTCTGTACGCAACCTGTGCATGTGAATTTACATGCAAAAGAGCATTTTCACCTTATAATCCCGCCATCCAACAGTTCTACTCCACAGCTCGGCCCCCCAGCTCACCTGGTCACCTGCAAATCGACCATTCCGCAGAGAAAACAGGTATTTACAACAAATTGCTCCCGACCCTGTTTTTATTGGATTTCACTGTAAAATTGCCCACATCACCTATAATTTGAAGAAGAAACACTGCTTCTGCCAAAAATACCCACCATAACCTCTGAGTTGCCAAAATCACCATAAATCCGCACATTGAGCTAAAATTGAGCTCGTTCGGCCTTGCAAATTCTCCAAGGAACCCCGAAAAACTACCTTTTGTCCACAATTGTCACCCATTGTGCCAAAGAAGCCCATAAGTTATGTTTCTCCAGCTAATTTCAATCCACGGAGCTAAATTAAAGCCAACAAACCAGTTTCAACGGTGAAAATTCTGAAGAAATCCACAGAGCCATTGTTTTGCCTATTTGCTTGCACAGAGCCAAAATTTCCAATTTTAAAGGCAACAGAGTTTAGCCATGAAAGGTCCAGCAGCCTTGAATATCATTCCTCTTAATGCACCCCACAAGGAATTGGAACATCTGCCCTTAGCTGATAAAGACTATCTAATCCAAGACCTAGTAGGCTACCAAAACCATCTGCAAGCAGTGTGTGAGCTCAGAGATAGTTACTTAAACCAAAATGATTTCTATGGCATATGGGAATCAAATCTACCCATATACTACCTCCCCTCTGTGAATATATTCCCTGAGATAATTCACCTCTGCTGTGAGAACTATGAGCCAACAAACAGGGCAGTTAAGAGTCCATCTGGGACTACCCTTTTTCATATTACTCCTGACTCTATAAATCAAATTTTGAACTTCAAACCAACCCACCTCCAGTTTCCTCTTACTATGAAATTCTTGCTGGATGAAGGTCCCAAACTCTCCAGCTCAGAGATAACTAGAATTGCCCAAGTGTTTATGAGAGCAGATCGCCAGCCTAAGGAGCCACCTCCTTTCCACTATGCATCTTTCACTAAAGTGGGTAGATTAGTTGTTGATATGATATCTTTTGTTCTAGGGTTCAAGACAAGTGAGCATATTGATGAAACCATATTGGTTATGATGTCTATATTTACCCCAGGGCAGCCCCTGCTGTCAAATACAACTATGCAAAATTTATTGCCAACAAGATACATGACCAATTGTTGAGGCTAGACAGGGAGGGAATCTTTAAATATTCATCCTATATCTATCATTTGTTCTTATATTATCAGCCAGATATCTTCCAATTCCCCATTAGAAAATTGGACCATAAAGGGGAAAGGAGGTCTGTGATTTTTTGGACCCCAATCTTTCATGAAGTCCGCAGCTCTCCCTACTCTTATTGTGAGTTTATTGATATGTTTGTATACGCTGTCTCTTCTCTCCTGATGATAACTCCTCCTCCTAGACTGACATATGATATGCAAAAGATACTACAGCTCTCCAAAAACTATAAAATAGGTGACTGGTACTTTTACCAGAATCACACTATTATGAGGATATATGGTTGTGAGCTATGCCCCTACAGGCTGCCCAGATATGTGCCAATGAGACTGTTTGCCTTGGAATATTTCAGGCAATTCATCAATTCAGATTTGAGTCACTTCCATAACACAAAGAAAAAGGTCAGAGACCAGTTAGGCCCCTATGTTATGAACAAGAAAGAGGGATGGAAAGATGCTGATGAAATATTAGGTCAAACACTCAAGAGAAGCTTTTGGTGGGTACCCTATGACCCAAACAGCTTTACCATTGCAAGAAGGGTAAAATATAGGCTGGCACCCTATGAACATTGTAGCATCCTTGACATAGAAAATTTTGCCAACCAAGATGAGTGGGTGGAGGGCACACTAGTTGAAGAGTTAACTGAGGAAGAGAAAATGGAACAAACTATGAAAAATCTAGAAAAAACTCTTGACTTAGATTCTTTTGGGCAGGTATCATTCAAAATACCACAGCAAACCGGGGAAAGCTCATCAGCTGCTACAACTTCACAACAAGTTGCCCAGGAAAGGACTACACCAACAACAGGGACAACAAAGGGCAAGGAGTTACTAGTTGCAGAGCAAGAAACAATGGAAGAACAACCAACTACCTTGAAAGAACACAGTCAAGGGCAAGCCCCTTCACTACAGGCACAAGCACCAAAAGTACCAGCACTGCAGACTCCTCTTCCTGAGGAGAGAAGTAAGAAAAGAGACCGAGAAGAGACCACACCTGCAAGTGGGTCAAGAGAAAAGCAAGAGGCCAAAAGGAAAAGGGTAGATCCTCTACCTGAAGAGGACATTGTGGAAGAAATCACTGAAAGCACAAGAGGAGAGAGGGCCATCAGCCAACAGACTTTTGCTAGCTCTCACAGACAAGAAGTGGAGAGGCAGCATGGAATGGAAGTCTCCTCCTTAAGGTCACAAGCCAAGAAACGATCAGATATCAAACAATCATGTATGGAGATCAAGGCTCAAAATGAGTCATTAAGAATTCAGTTGTATGATCAATTTCTCAAGATGACACCCTCCAAACAGCATAGACTAATGGTAGCTTATGACATCAAGGAGGATAAAATGATCTTAAATCATTTCAAGCCCAAGGTTCAGCAACCACAGTCTGCAGCTGACTACATAAGGACCAATCTAGAGGTCCTTGCCAAAGATATACACCCAATGGACCAAATAGAATTGCACAAACAAATGGGTTAAATGGTCTACGCTACAATGGCATACAAGGCAATGCTGGCCCACCAATTAAAAGAGTCATTGAGTAATACATCTACTCAATTGGATTTAGAGAAGATCTCTTCTCTAGCCAAAGACAATAGAATAAAGAATCTGGAAGAAATAATTATTGAGTTGGGACATGATCCCAAGGATGCCAAGGGCATCAAAGCATTGATAAAGAAGGAGGAAGATATTTCTGCCCTTAGAAAGCAATTGAAGCTGCCTGTCACCATGCATCCACAAACAACAAAACTAGCACAAGAAAAAGCAGAAGAGGATGTAATGGATTTGTTGATGAGAATGAATCAAAGGCTAATGCAGACAGAGCAAGAGTTGGAGAAAGCATTGCAAGCTAAGCAAGGAGAGTCGACCTCCCAACCACCTGAAACAGCTCCAACAATTGTCTCTTCTCCCCCCACAGACACAACAGCAATCCCTCCCACCGTGCCAACATCAACAACAAGTACAACAACTACAAATGCTACAGCAGCAGCAACAACAGAGCCAGAGATCAGCATGAGGATGGAATAAATGATGAAGGCAGTGAAAGAGCTAGAAGCCTAAATGTCAGAGCTCAAAGAGGCAAAAGAAAGACTAGCCAAGCTAGAGGTGAGCTATGACAAATCAAAAATAACAGTGGCAGAAAATACCATAGAGGTGAAGGCCCTGGAGAACAAGGTGAAATCATTGGAAAAGGATCTCACCTTGCATAAACCTCTGGCAAACATTAAAATGATTTTGTGGACCAAGATTGGCCAGTCCATTACTGACCAATGGCTATCAATTCAAACAATCTATGAACAAATTGAATTAATAGAAAGGGAACAAGAGCAAATTCAAAGGGCCAGGGCATCATTAGGAAATATGCCTGAGCAGGCCAATAGGCTCATCCATTTTTTGAATACTCATACTAAGGAACAACTAGCAGCTTTAGAGATCTCAGACAGGACAGGCACCATTTTGACAGTAAAGAAGGTGCTAACAATGAGAAATTTTGTACAGACACTGGAGAGGAAGTGCCAAGAGATGCAGATGGACATTAATGCCTTCACAAAGAAATTCACAATCTTGCAGCAAAATGGTCTACCTAGTTTACTAACCAGCAATCAAAAATTGTTATCACATCAACAGTATGCTCACAGGGTAAACATGTATGTAACAAATCAGATCACTGCATCATCCAGCACTTCAGAAGACACAGGACCTCCTTCCGGACAAAGTTTATATGACAAATTGGAAAATTTGTTTTTTATAGAACATGAAATAAATCATCTTTTTGAAGTCAAGCCTAACTTTTACAGGTATACTGAGGCTAATGAAACACTTGTGAAACTAATAAGACATCAGTTGCCTACAGAACAGTGGTGGCAAAGTATGCTGGAAGTTTTGCCTAGGTAATTTGGATCTTTCTGCCTATGTACACTGGGTCAAAATAGCAAGACACGTGGCAGATATGAAGGAAGGAGCTCAAGCGAGGATCAGGACACGTTAAAGCTAAATCAAGAGCAGGTAAAAGGATCAGGACAGTAACGCAGGAATACAAATTAAAGACACAACTACCAGCCGAATTCCTGGGTTGAAAAGTCTAAAATATCTTGTCAGTTAAAGCAGCCAGCACAGCCACAATAACTCCTACCTTTATTTCTGCATTTATTTCTCTGACAGAGTAGGTGAAGGAAGTTATTACTTCATATCTTTATCCACAAGATATTTTGTAACTCTCTTTTTGTATAAATACCCCCCCAAGGAATGTATTCGGGGTTGGTGATTCTCCTCTTGGACTGTGCTCTAACTTTGATATTTTAATACAAAGGCTGTTGAAATGCATTGCTGCTGGACCTTCTTAATGTGGATTTGATGATTCTGGGCTCTGCTACAAAATTCCTGTGTCTTTCTTTGGCTCAATAAGTTATTCTAAACTGTGTTTTTTGTGTTTTCTATGTTTGCAAATTTCATATATGTTTCATAATCTTAACAAGAGGGAAAAAGAATAACCCATAACTTGTTTAAATACACTCTGCGTTTAATTCCTGCTATTATTTATGTTTTCTTCAGAACTAGCATAAACAGAAATTCTTAGATGCTTCTGCTTCCACTAATTCTTTCATTTTGAAAATTGCCAAGGAATTCTTCGCTGCTCCTTGAAAATATTCATGCACCTTCCCTCTGCCACCATGATAAAGGATTCTTGACTGCCCTTTACCCCCTGGCTTACATCCCATCAATTTCTAGCTTTCAATATTGTTCAAAAACTGATTATCTTGCTCTGTAGTATTGCCCATCATCACAGAAACACACTCAGCAGTCCATCTTCATAGACTCCATTGCCCAATGGAATAAACTCTTTTAGACTTGCATCCTAGCTCTGTTTAAAATCACCATCCAAACAAATTTAAAACAAAACTCTGCACATCATAACTAGCATAAAAACTTCAAAAAACAAAGTTAAATTATAAAGAGAGAGCCCTCTCTCGATGGAGTTTGGCTAGAAATTGCATCTAAAAGATTCATTAGTGGTTACCTCGGCCGTATTCCCTTTTCTCACAAGTTTTGGGGAACAACCTGAGTGATAACACCACACACAAAGAAGCCAAGAAACACATTGACATGCAACATTTATTTATATGAAACAAATAGAAAACAAAATCAAACAAACAAGAAAAGACTATGTACATAGTGCAAAGAGAAACCCTAGATCATCATTGAAAATACCTCTTTAAGTTTTGGCCATTGATGGGGAAAGAATCAATCTTCCCATCTAGTGGTTGTAGATGATACATGTGTTGGCCAAGATTTTCGTGAACAGTGAATGGTCCAATCCACAGGGATTGAAACTTGGTGTGTTTGCCTTTGTCCTCATGGGCTTTGTCCCACTTCAAGACTAAGTCACCCACACTAAATTTAGTCTTCCCTGTAGACTTCTTGTCAAACCACCTCATGATATGACTATGATGAAGGGAAAAAAATTCTTTTGCTTTCAACATTTCTTCCTGTAGCTTATGAAGAGTATCCATCATACATTTAACAAATAGACCTAGCTTGCCTTGGGATTCTTGCGAAAGTTAGAGAGCAGGCAAGTAGATGTTAGGGGGAACAATGGCTTATTTTCCATATACTAGGAAATAAGGATAGGTGTTCAAAGAGGGATTTGGTGTGACTCGATCAGCCCATAAGGCATTTACCAAAGCAGAGTGCCAGTTCTTTTGTTCCGAGAAGATGGTATTTTTTATGATACAGATAAGGTTCTTATTTGTGGATTCAACAAAATCATTCCCCCATGGATAGTAATTAGTTGAATGTTTCAATACACTTCCATTTTCTAATGAAAAATCGTATAATTTTAACAATGAAAATTATGTTGCATTATCAAAAACAAGTGAAGTCAGAATGTTGAACCTGGAAATGACATTCTACCTAAAGAAGTTGATGACTTCCTGATCATTCACCTGTTTGAGTGGAACTGCTTCGGTCCACCACATGAAGTATTCTATATTAGTGAGAATAAAACGGTGTTGCTTCGACATATGCAAAAATATTTCTCCAATGACATCCAAGCCCCACTGTTGAAAAGGTTTTTCCACTGCGATAGGCTACAATGGGGCGGTTGGCTTCTTGTTTCAGTCGATGCACCTTTGACAGACCAGACACTTGCGGGCATAAGCATAAGCATATTTGAATGATGTAGGCTAGTAGAAACCAATCTGCATAAACTTATGCATTGTTCTATTACCCGTGAAGTGTCCCCCGGCTGGTTCGTTGTGGAGATCACACAATACTTTCTCTTAATCGTGCGCTTCTAGGCACCAGAGCAATACTCCATTATGATGTTTTCTAAAAAGCACCCATGCACCAACTAATAAGATAATGCTTTAAGCATGAATGCCCTCTTCTTCCATGCAGATAAATGGGAGGGAATGGTGACGTTCTCAAGGTATTGGCACACATCTGTGTACTAAGAGTTTGTGATGGTAGTGGGGGAGGCTTGTTCGAAATTATACATTTCGACCTCATGCTCCCATCCGGAAGGATCTTATTCTTTTGCATCCACTGCTTCCGATACTAACTGGCAAAGACCATAGCCCTTGATTGTGTGAACCGGTTTTAATTCCAAGTTTTACTCTTGTAAACTAGTTATCCAATTCGCTCTTCATTCACCCACCTCTTGTTGAACGAATAGTTATTTGAATGTTGGGTGTGGAACAAAAATGATACAATGATTTTTCAAGAGATAGGGTCGGAAATGCTTCATCGCCTTGTATACTACATAATCTTGTTTTTTAATGGCGGGATAGTTGAGTTCAGGTCCCTGGAGGCTAGAACTCATGAAAGATATTGGTTGCTCATTGTTTTGATCATCCTTTTGCATCAACACAATGGCAAGAGAAGTGTCGGAAGCGAAAGTGTAGAGAAAGAAATCTTTGTTGAAATTTGGGTAGTACAAAGCGGGTGCTTCTGCAATGGTTGCTTAATAGGGAGAACGTGTCATCTTCCCTTTTATCCCATTTTTATATTGTGTCCTTCTTTATGATCTCCTATATAGGATTCACGATCTGAGCATAATCAGAGATGAATTTGCGAAGGAAGTTGATTTTCCCCAGGGAGGACTATATAGATTTCTTGTTCATAGGGAAGGGAATTTGCATAATTTCTTTGACCCTCTCTGGGTCGAATTTAATCCCACTTTTGGTAGTGATGTGGTCCAAGAGACTCCCCTTGGACACTGAGAAAATACTCTTTTTGGGATTAAGAGATATCATGTATTTGTAACATCACTCAAAAAATTTATTCAAGTGGCGTCTGTGGTCAGAACTCTTCTTAGAAAATATTGTGACATCGTAGAGATAGACCATCGATCAGTCCATGGAATGTGATGTCCATGGCACGTTGAAATGTTACACCGACGTTGATAA
Source organism: Pinus taeda (assembly GCA_000404065.3). Lineage (NCBI taxonomy): Eukaryota > Viridiplantae > Streptophyta > Pinopsida > Pinales > Pinaceae > Pinus > Pinus taeda. Next base: position 121,671 of record APFE031574974.1, on the reverse strand, counting down.
ACCCAAATGGCATTCTTTTAAATGAAAACGTACCCCACTTCGTGCGTAAAGTTGTCTTTAGTCTGTGAGGCTCTAAGACTAGAACCTGGTTATAACTGGAATACCCATCCAACAAAGAAAACATCTCTGACCCCAATACTATTTTCAGTATCTATTCCATAGATGACAAGGGGTAATTGTCTTTGTCGAGGCATGGTTCAAGCTGCGGAAATCGACACACAAGCAGATTTCTCTAGACTTCTTTCTCACTGGGACCAAGTTCGATACCCAAGTAGAATGTCACACTTTTTATATGATCCAAGCATCCAGCAATTTCCTTAACTCTTTCTAAATCATGGGTTCAAGCATGAGATGTACCTTTCGCAAATTTTATTGAAATGGCTTGGCCCCTTCTTTGATTGGAATCACGTGCTGGATTATTCACGTGTCATAAGTTTTTAGCTCATTGTATGTCCACGCGAATACATCTCAGTACTTCTTGAATAGGCAGATGAAAGCTTGTTTCTCCTATGGTGTGCATCAAGTACAAATATTGACATACTTCGGATCCTTTTCTATCCCCAAATTTATTTTCTCGTGCGGCACCGTTGAGCTATGAGTTTTCACATTTATTGGCCCTTGGAAGCAATTCTGTGAATCATATAGCCTTTCCAATGATACCACACCTTTTGACATGATGTTCTCTTTGCTTTTGTAGGTTGCATCCTGCAATGCTTTCTCGTGCTCATCTTTTTCGATAGTTGCATCTTTGAATACATCAACATTCATCATAAAAAAAAATGCATAAATTAGTAATATTATCAGGGACGAATGGTTAAAAAATAATTTCTACATAAAAACCATCCCTAAGAAGTGACAACTTCGCAACAACATTTGCTAATGCATCCGCGGTTGCGTTGCGTATTCTAGGAAAATAAATAATGTTAAAAGCTTGAAAATGTGAAATCAAATGCCATATTTCTTATTGGTAATTTTCAGATGAGGTGACACATACTGTATAGTATCACATACTTGTTGTACAACAATTTCAGAGTCACCTACTACTTTTAGAATTGCAATGTTGAGGTTGATGGCTCTTTGCAAACCCAAGATGAGTGCTTCATATTTGTGATGTTGTTCGTGCACTCGAATTCCAAGTGGCTAGAGATCATATGTTTTCTCTTTCGCGGATCTACTAAAACGCAACTAGCTCCAAAGCCCTCCTGTGTTTTGGAACCATCAAAATACAATGTCCAAAATTCATATGTACAAGGACTGTGTGTTACACTAGTACTATTATCACTACTACTACTAATTGTACAGATGCCATTTTCACCAGTTGGACTAGGAAGGAGCTCCCACTGTGTGTCTAGCAAAACTGGGATGGCTGAGTGAAACAACACCCATATCAGTTTCCAAAGATGATATCTGCGAAATCCATCAACCCATTCTCGCCCTCTAAGGGAGTTACCATGTGTTTCATTAACTGCTCTAATTTCACCCAAATCTAATTGTTTCTACCCTTGTACAGAAGCCACCAATGTGACCAGTCTATCGCAAATTACCCCTTTAACTTGTTGGACCAATCCCTGCTCAACAATACACCATATGCTTCTAGAATGTCCACAATTACTATATTTATGCATTGGTGAACTCGTTGATCGAATGACAAATGAATAAGCACATTTTTAGTTCACTTATTGCATGGACAAGAGTCTTGTCCAGCTAAATGATCTGTGCATCCGTTTCATCCCTCTTTGCATTGATTTTATTCATGACATATAGGGGCATTACTTTTACCGATGCACTAGAATCAACTAAGAAATTGTGTACATTATAATTGAAAATTTCAAATGTTAACAAAAACGGAGGGCAGAGTGTGTTTACATCGAATGTTAAAGCATTAAGTACAAACTCTAGCAGACCAAAGGACTTACCAGATTCATATCCATTTTTTGAAGAAGCATCATTACCTGAGACAGATTGTCTGAGTGCGCATAGGAGCATGTCCCACTAACTCTCGATTTTCGCCCATTTTAAAAGAGATATATTCGTGTGAGCTTTCTTTGTCTCTTTAACTATGTTGTAATCTAGTGCGGGAGAGATTGTCGAAGTGTTTGGGGGAGTTGGCTTATCTGCTTCTTCAGGAGTGATGGACTTACTTTTATTTCTTGTGGAAGTACTTTTCATTGTAGCTTCATTTCCAGACTTGTTTTGAGAGTTCTGCATTGATTTGATGGGTAGATTGATCTTCCCTAACAAATGTTCTTTCAATTTATGCTTCGTCAACTCTTGTGCGGGAGTCATCCCTTGGCTTCTTAAGTTATATGGAGTGTTCTGCTTTTGGGTCGGCTCATCACTCAGTGGCTTATTTTCAGTATTGCTCTTTCCAGCTACGAGTACGCAAAAAAAATGTTTTCATTTCATGCCCCATGTTTGGATTCTCTTCGGCCACAACAATTTCTTCCTTTTCTTCTGCAAGATCAGTTTGCTCAATAGTAAGCATTGTATCAATAAAATTCGCAACTAGAGCGTTCATGTTGTGGTTCTGTAGTGGGCATGTTTTTTTGAATGATATTCTTGATGAAATAAACAATACTGGTCCATTTCGATACTCTCAATATTCAGCACAACGTTCGAGCTTTGCGCAGACATGGCCGGGTGGTTGTTGTTACTACCAGAATTGGCATTCCTTCTCAGCAAGTTGAACTTGGGAGGTTTGTTTCTCATGGTGGTCTCGCTTGATCTTTGTTTCAAATATTCCAACGCATTGGACAAATATTTGATAGTGTGGGTCAAGCTCTCAAGATCAATTGCTTCTTTTTTTTGGGCCTTACTTATGGAGGCCTAAGAACTTTTCCCTGCCTTTGGAGTCATTTTTTGATTCGTCATTTGCGATGACTCCAATCGTACGCAAGTCATTTTCAACTGTGATAACCTCTTCAAAAGTCTTATCCAAAGTTTCTTTCGCAGTACTTTTCACGAACTACTCAATGCTTGTAGGTAAGGAAGATGTGAAATAGTCGGGAGTGATGAATTCATGAGGCTTTGTGTCTACTGGAAATCTATTCAAGATATGATTAAACCTATGATTGAAATATTTCACTTTTTCTTTCTACTCCATCTTAATATTGCCCGGCTCTTTTAAAAGCATGGAGGGGGTTTTATCATCAACGAATTTCTCAAGAAACAATCTCTTAAAACCCCTCCAGTTCTAGATCAATTTTGGAGGAAGGATATGATACCATACAGTTGCTATACCATCTAAGGTACATAGAAACAGTCTACATGCAACATCATCATAACGTACCTCAAGTGTTTGCAAATGTAGGTAGAAGCTGTCTAGATGGTCCTCCGACTTAATTGCTTTGTCAGGGCCATACTTCGTTAGTAACTTCTCCGAGTGCCTCGACATTTTGTGTAACACACCTGGTAGTGCAAGTGGTCCCTGAGTCATCCAATCCAGATCTTAGTTTACCATGTATTTGTCGTTGTTTCCCCCTTATTCTTCATAATTTGATTGGTTTTCTTCTTCTTCACCATCACCTAACCGGCAGAAAGTATCACTCGAGAGTACCACGTTATCACCATCACCATCATTGAAGGTTGGAGGTTGCTTTGGTTTTTTTGTGTTTTCTTAAGAACCTGCTAACTCTTCAAGGGTGGCGAGAACCAAATCTTCAACTGTTGAGACCACTATCCTAGTGGGGGTGGTTTGGTTATTCTTTGGAAAATATGGAATATTATGTACTCTCGGTACCAATCCAATAGCTCTTGCAAACTTTCAGATGATGGGGCGGATGGCCCGAATATGGTCGTAAGATATTTCACAAGTTTGTAAAGTCTCGGGCTGATAATAATTACCAACTTCAGGAATGTGTGGAAGGGAGTTGTTGGGAATGTTATTCCCTTGACCAGAGGAAGTAAGATTGGGGTTGGTGAGGTTTTCATCCATAAAAATATAGTTTCCCTCCTTCTAGCACTAGAAATGTTGATAGTGATGGACCTACCAACATTCAAGGGGTCTCCCCTATATGTGGTCCCAATTAGACCTCACACCATTTGGGATAGGGGCCCCATTCAAAATATGGCCCAGTTGTTGGTTATCTTAAAGATATGCCTTGGCTCTAACTATTAGCAAGAGAGAGGATTGCAAATGCACCTTTGAAAAGAAAGGGGGTGTGCCTGGTGAGTGTTCGATCGTATGTGTGTCAAATGTATTTCACCACGGAGGTGAGGAGAAGTGAACCTCTAAGAGAGAGGTAGTAGTACCACCCTAATAGAGACACATGTGAGCAAGAAATATTTGTACAACATCAAGAAGAATAGTCCATGGAGATGAGGCGGGCATTGCAACCAATGTAACGAGGAAGATCTATCTAATATCCAGTGGAATAGCCCACGAGGATGTGACAACGATAATAGTAATTACAACACATTCTCAATATGATACGTACCAAAATAACTGAAATAGTTCAACTACTTTAGCACAGATGAAAGCAAACATGAACTACAAACATTCACATAATAATCTTACAAATATCCATAATCCATGCATGAAGAAAGTGTTGGCCCATAAGGCTTCTTATATTAACTAAAAGTTCCAAGACACATGTATATAATGAACATCACTAGCTCCAATAGTGGAGTGTTGGAGCCACCCTCAAAAGAACTAGTTTATCTCTCTAATGCCTTGGGAGAGGAGCTAAGGTGAAAAGTCCCTTACTCTTACAATGAGGATGTATATATAACAATGAGGAGGTGATGCTTCACCTTCCTTGTGACTCTGCCTCATGACTGTTTGACTTCTATGAATTTTCAACTTTACATGACTCTTCATATTCTATACATGTCCTTTGGACTTTCACTTTACAAAACATTTTTGAAACAAGAATTACATAATCCACCATAATGGTGTGGCATGTGACAACTCATGACATGACACTGTTGCCATAGACTTCTTGGTGAAGTGGCAATATCAAGCCATTGATGTTGTTGTGTGTTGAGTGTTTGCTTGAGAATGCTTTTCTTTCCACCTCTTCATGGCTTGGTGATAAGGAATCTTCAATGATCTCAAGCATTGAGCTGTGATCACAAACTAGTGTCCCTTTTCTTTCTCTTGGTTGATCATCTTGCATGGTCAGCTACAAATATGTCTTTTAGCATGTTTCCCTCCTTCATATCCTTCTTTGTCATCTCGCCATGTTATGCCAAGGTACCTGTATCTGCAATTTACTCATGATGAGACGACATCAACTCGAAAAACCCCTAGTCTAAGATAGCGCATATTGATCCATTGTCTGAGCAGAACCAGGGAACAAGCTGGGAGAAGGACTCAGTGACTATGCAGTTCAAGTAGTCAAAGGTGAACCTTGAGGCCTGAGACTGCATAGTCTAGACCAGGTTGAGGAAGAAAACTGCACAATTCTGGGAGCCAGGGTGATAGGCTGAGGGGATGAGCACTTGATGAGCATATTGTGCAGTGCCGGGAAACAGAGGAGGTTGAGTGATGTAGGGTTACCCCCGCTTATAGCCATAGTATTCATCAACATTCATAAACACAACCGTCCCAAGTATTTAACCCACAATGGAGTTAAATCTCCAACCATCAAATCGTTAAGGCCCTCTTTTATACAGTTCCTTTTATATCGAAACCAATCACCCCGCTTGAACCACCTATCGGGACTATTTTACCTCCTTATAATATTCACTATCCCTTTTGTTAAAGCCTTCATCAAATCTTTCTTATCGAGACTCTAAAAACCCTTCAGAACCTTTATATAACACATATGCAACCTTTCCCTCTCTCAACATTGGCTAACATATGTTTATCGCATAAAATACTCTATCGGCGCCATTTTCTTTATAAAACCCATTAACAAAGGAAAATGCTCCCAAAACATACCTTTTTCCAACTTCTACACAGATTTCGAGGTTGTACTTCTATCGCAATCGCTATCGGCTCTTCCGCGGGTCATACATACATGTATGCCACATCCCTTCTCCAACTCTAACATGCGACTCTCACTTCCTGGAATACACTATTGGCGTTTAATTCTTCACTATCCCATTTACAAAGGAAAACCCCACCGAACACAAAGGTCGGAACTCAAAAACATTAAACCCGTGACTATAATTATCGTCGAGTCCGCCTCCTTCGAGTCTTTCCGCTATAACTTCAGATCTCCACCGGCGCTGATATGTGATAAGCAATCAGATCTGGATTGTCGATCTAACGTTAGATCCGACGACTATCGCTTAATCGCAATATCGCAATATCTCTTTATATAGTCGGACCCCTACCACTTCAAATCGATCAATCCTTACAGACCTGATATGGATTAGACCATTCTATATAATATTTCAAGTCCGGAACTGAATTCCGACTATGTTTTGCGCCATTTCTTAGTGAAAACTAGGCTTTACACTTGCGGAACTTATTCTTTATGAATGATTCCACCGATGCGATATTTCGCCTCGCTCTTCAGCGACCTCATCTGGACCGTTGATCTTCCAGATCAAAATGCTCCTGTGCATCCCTCTTCACTTCTTTGTTCTTCCACTTAACTTAAATTTTACGCCATTTCTTTGGATTTCTATGGTTTCCAAGTTTCTTCAAGGTTTCGGCCTTCCGCTTTTGCTGCATGCGATCTCTGAGCTTAAACTCTCCAGCGATTTCTCACTTCGCTCCTTCAATCCAGAGCTTCACTCTGCCTCTTCAATTGGATTCTAAGATCCTTTTACGATTCCTCTGAATCATTATGTTCTCCTTGAGCATTCTATAGAACTCTGTTTGCAACCTGTTATAGAACTTAGGAGTTCACACCACAATCAGTCATAAAACACTCAATTCACACACTCTGACGCAATCAGGAATAAAACCTTGTATATATATGCATAACCAAAAGATTACATTCGAGACTTCTCTGTCTGGCATATGCATGTTCTTCTGCTTTCAGTGGCCTCCCCTTGCACTCTGCCTGTAGGCTTACATATATGCCAATGAGTTCTATTGAATTCATCCTGGTTTGACTCCTAGATCTATTGAACCGACTCCTAGATGTACTCTATCCTCTATGTCCACTTCTAATTCATTAAATTCCTAAAAGCTCTCCCTCTAGTTCTTCGAATCATGCAACTGTTTAAGAGTTGTAATTGACTTTGAACTTTTTTGTCATTACTACCCACTCAGGTTCTTTAATTCGAGAGTATTTACCACTTCCTCTCATTATCTAATTAAATCACTTAAAGGTCTAATATTACATTGACTTGAGACTTAGGAAACTAACTTTTCTAAAGATACATGACCCCATATGTCTACTTAATTAAAATTATTTTCTCTTGGGTTGAATGCTCCTGCATCAGACTCCCAAAGTAGAAAATATTCATGATCTCCTGATCATGTGTCTTCTGGTCTTTGTCTTCCTGGATCCCATACTTTGTTTTGTAATTTCCCAAATGTCTTGTTCCTTTGTTGCTGCTACACTTCTGCTGTCTTTTGCTCCATTTTCTTCTCTTTGTCAATCAAGTTCAAGTTCTAATTGATCTTTCTTTATGTTGTTACTATTTTCTTCCATTTGGACTGCCACATTTCTTCAATCTTTGTCTCCAGTATTTCCTTGGACTGGTCCATGTTCTGCATCATATTTCTGCCTCCTTCTCTTTGTTTCAGGTTGTTGTTGTTGTCCACTAATTCTTTAAACTATTGCTGGTTACTTTCTCTTTGTAGCTGTTGGTTTACTTTTTCTTCTTCTTTTGCTCTTGTTCCAACTTTTGCTTTGCTTGCTATGCTAACTTTTGCTTCAACTTTTGCTATGACTCCTATGCTAACTGCCTCCCTATCATCCTTACCCTCTTTCATGATTGAATCATGACTGTCTAGCACTCTCTCTAGCAATTTAACATCTTTGTTCCATGGATTGAATTCTTCCACAGAATCTTCTTCTCTCATCTTTATTTGGCTATTCATCTGTGCCAAATCTCCTCCAGCATATGCAACTAAACCTGCATTCACAAAATACTTGTTAAAATAATAAACATAAGGCTTTTGTGCCTTATCTTCCTTTGACAACAATTCATTTTGTTGCTTTGTTTCTTTCCCCTCTGTCAACACATCATTATGCTATTTTGAATTCTCAAAAGAACTCATGAGACTGTCCATTAGTCTCTTTTCCACACCATCTGTCCTAATGATGTCTTCCTTCTCTTGTTCACCATAGTGAACTCCTTCCTTTGTATTCACACTATCATACTCTGAATTTCTCAGCAAATATTCCAACAATGCAATTTTTTTGTGACACTTCATAAGTATTTCATCATCACTTATGTTTCCTGCATTTATACACAAATTATTAGTTTGGAAATCATAAGGTTCAACAGTCTCAACTATTGCTTCACATATCAACTCTTCATAGTAAACTTTATCTCCTTCTTCCACAAGAAATTCTTCCTGTGTTGTCACAGTTTCAAATATCAAGGCATTATTAAGTTCTTTATGCTACAATAATTCGTTGCTTCTCTCATTTAAGATACATTCTTCATCCTCCTTTACTTCAGAGTTTTTATCTTCTAAAAGATACTTCTTCATATTTCTAACAGCTTCAACAGATTGCTCAACCTTTGCAAAACACTCCTTTATTAGTGTTCTTTCTCCCTTTGCTAAGTCTTTTGTATATATTTCTTCCTTCTTAACATATTTCAGTAGATTTCCTTCTTCCTTACTGATTGTCTCAACAGCTTCCATGGCTATTTCCATTGTGCCTATCATCATGGTGGATTGATGATCCTTTACTATGTTTTTAGCTAACATAGTCTCTTCTTCAAGTTTGCCTTTAATCTCTTGTTGTTTACCTTCTCCAAGAGCTATCCTTGTCTCACCATTTGCATTAACATTCTCTTGCATTTTTTTTTCATCAATAACATTAATCAAACTCATTTGATTACCTTTCTGAGACAGCATTCCTTCATTCTTTATCAGAATAAGATCCCGATTCCTCATATCTATGATAGCTTTTATAGACTCATCCATAGACTTTTTCTTCTGTATGCACTCAAATTCTTCTTCTTCTAAGAAGTTTTCTTTGTCACCTTTGACTTCCATATCTTCATCTACTCTGAAGATATCTTCAATAGGTTGCTTTTCTCCTGCAATACCTGCCATCATACACAAACCATCAGTTTTAAAACATAAGACCTTGTGGTCTTACTAGATGCTTCAGCCATCATATCTCCTTGTTGTTCTAAATCCTTCATATGATTCAGAAATTATTTGATTGTCTCCTCTTCAATCTCCTCAAGCCCTTCACTTGGTTGCTTGATATCTTTCTCCAGTTGTATATGAGACCTATCTATCTCGTCTTCTTCCAAAACAGAATTTAGATTCTGCTTCTCTTCTTTCTCTTTTATGAAAATATCAGCAAATTGTCCTTCTTTACATGTTTCACCTGCAAACATACACAAATTTTTAGATTTAAAATCATCAGACCTTTTGGCCTCACTTGAAGTTTCAGTCTTCAAGTCTTCATCTTCAATTTCTCCCAGAATTTCTCCCTGTTCTGGTTCACAAATTTACTCTTCCATTTCCAACTCAACTTCCTTGAGTTTTTCACTCAGCCACTTTACTTGATTGTTGTAGCCTTCTATGCCATTCCACTGGCTTCTTCCTTAATACCCAACCTTGTCTCTGGCTTTCCTCTAATCCTCCTTAATGCATCGAGTTGTTCTTTCAACTCTGCAATCTCCTGGTCAATTTCTTCTTGACTCGTCCTCTTGCCATTTGTCTTAACATTCTCCTTATTCATCTTTCTTCTGCTGTGGCTTCTCTCTAAACCTCTGCTATGACTATCAGTAGTCATCTTCTTCTCCTCTTTCTTCATGAGATCCTCATTTATTTGCAACAAGCCTCTACAACAGCTAGTCCTCCTTGTTGTAATCTTACCTCACTAAGCTCTCCTCACTCAGTCTTTTGGTAAGCACGGGTCCTATGTCTAGAACCTCCCCTTGAGCAACACCTTTGCTCTTTCTAGGCTTCTGCAGTCTCTCACTCTCTCTTGAGAACACTTCAGTTGTCCTCTCTTTGTCTGTCCAACCTCTTGTTGGATTCTTTAGGTTCATTGTCACCTTTTCTTCAGAGTGTTTTCCTTACTCTGCCTTCAAGAACACATCTAGTTCTCCTCTCACAGCTTCTCTTGTTGTCACCTATGCATTAGTATAAAAATACACAATCTCAATTTAAAACAAAACATATTACTTCACCTTCAAGATCTCAACATGATCTTGTTTCACCATTCCACATATACTTTGTATTGATTTCCTTTGTCTCTTGCATCTACAAGTTCTGTTGCACATCACCTCTGTGTGCCTTCCTTTTGTCATATTAGAATCTGATCCTTCCTCTTTCCTGCATAAACAACTTAACACATATTCTATTCTCAATTCTTTCTTATAGAATTTCTTTGTTTTGTTTTAACCAATTGTTTCAACTTCAATTCTGCTCTGATACCACTTATGACGCAGGTTTACGCCCACTTATACCCATAGTATGCATCAACATGCATAAACACAACTGTCTCGGGTATTTAACCCACAATGGAGTCAAATCTCCAACCATAAAATGGTTAAGGCCCTCTTTTATACAGTTCCTTTTATATCAGAATCAATCACCCCAGTTGAACCACCTATCGGGACTATTTCACCTCCTTATAACATTCATTATCCCTTTTGTTAAAGCCTTCCTCAAATCTTTCTTATCAAGACTCTAAAAACCCTTCAGAACCTTTATATAACACATATGTGACCTTTCCCTCTCTCAACATTGGCTAACATATGTTTATCACATAAAATACTCTATCGGTGCCATTTTCTTTATAAAACCCATTAACAAAGGAAAATGCTCCCAAATCATACCTTTTTCCGACTTTCGTACGACTTTTACACAGATTCCGTGGCTGTACCTCTATCGCAATCACTATCAACTCTTCTGCGGGTCATACATACATGTATGCCTCATCCCTTCTCCGACTCCGATATGCAACTCTCACTTCCCAGAATACACTATCGGCGTTTAATTCTTCACTATGTCGTTTACAAAGGAAAACCCCACTGGACACAAAGACTCGAACTCAAAAACATTAAACCCGCAACTATAATTATTGTCAGGTCCACCTCCTTCGAGTCTTTCCGCTATAACTTCCGATCTCCGCTAACGCCGATATGCGATAAGTGATCAGATTTGGAGCGTCAATCTGACGTCAAATCTGACAGTTGTCACTTAATCACAATATCGTAATCATTTTTTATATAGTCGGACCCTTACCACTTCAAATCGCCAATCCGATCAGTCCTTATGTACCCGATATGGATTAGACCATTCTATATAATATTTCAAGTCCGAAACTCAATTGCGACTGTGTTTTCCGCCATTTCTTAGTGTAAACTGGGCTTTACACTTGCGAGACTTAGTCTTTATGAATAATTTCGCCGATACGATATTTTTCCTCGCTCTTCAGTGACCTCATCTAGACCGTTGATCTTCCAGATCAAACGGCTCTTGTGCATCCCTCTTCACTTCTCTGTTCTTCCACTTAACTTAAATTTTACGCCATTTCTTCGGATTTCTATGGTTTCTGAGTTTCTTCAAGGTTTCGGCCTTCCACTTCCGCTGCACGCTATCTCTAAGATTAAACTCTCCAGTGGGTTCTCACTTCGCTCCTTCAATCCAGAGCTTCCCTCTGCCTCTTCAATTGGATTCTAAGATCCTTTTACGATTCCTCTGAATCATTCTATTCTCCCTGAGCGTTCCATAGAACTCTGTCTGTAACCTGTTACAGAACCTACGAGTTCACACCACAATCAGTCAAAAACACTCAATTCACACACTCTGACACATTCAAGAATAAAACCTTGTATATATATGCATAACCAAAATATTACATTTGAGACTTCTCTATCTCGCACAGGCCTGTTCTTATGCTTTCAGTGGCCTCCCCTTGCACCATGCCCGTAGGCTTACATATATGCCAGTGAGTTCTGTTGAACTCATCCTGGTTTGACTCCTAAATCTATTGAACCAACTCCTAGATGTACTCTATCCTCTATGTCCACTTCTAATTCATTAAATTCCTAAAATCTCTCCCTCTAGTTCCTTGAATCATGCAACTGTTTAAGAGTTGTAATTGACTTTGAACTCTTTTGTCATTACTACCCACTCAGTTTCTCCTTTAATTCAAGAGTATTTACCACTTCCTCTCATTATCTAATTAAATCACTTAAAGTTCTAATATTACATTGACTTGAGACTTAGGAAACTGACTTTTCTAAAGATACATGACCCCCTATGTCTACTTAATTACAATGATTTTCTCTTGGGTTCAATGCTCCCGCATCATTGGGCCATTGCAAAATTGCGTAACTCAGGGGCCCAAGGGATGATATTGAGGCTAGAGACTGCACAAAGTGTAGTTGAGGCCAGGCTGGGCAGATGGATTGCACAATTCTTAGAGCCAGCGTGGGGGTTTGAGCACTGGAACTGCGAATTGAAGTAGTCTTGGGAGGAAGGAACTGCGCACTGTGTAGTGTCAAGAGGCAAGGTAAAAGCTAGAGGGATGAGACTGTGCAATGCGTAGTTTAAGGAGGCCGGTTGAATCTAGGTTGCTTAGTTGGGAAGATTTTTAGAAAATGGTTAAGTGTGGGATCAGTTAGATTTATGTGAACAGTGATAAGACTTCGACTATGATCACACACTTAGAATACTCAAAGACACAACAACATAGATTATCCAAAATACATGAATAATGCATTTCCCTTAGTGTGACAGCTTTATGACGAATTATGACAAGTGCAACACTAAAGATACACTTAGTGACGACCGTGACAACACTTGTGCGACAGTGCTTGAAACTTTGGAAATGAGTGCAATTGATGTTTACATGATTAGAACAACTCATTTACATAAATATGACCTCTTGAAACCACTAGAACAGGCTTAAACACATGGTGTGAGGACTAACATGTAAAAATACAACATTTTGTATATCTTGCAAAGGGGACAAAAAATCCTCAAGAAAACACATGAAATGAGTTTCAATGTTTGCAACAACAATGTACAAGACCAAGGAAGGCTCTAAAATTGAGCATTGGGCAAAATTTTGGAGGATTTTGTAGCGGTGACAACAATAAGATCAATTGCTAAGAGTGTAAAGTAATTAAACAAATGGAATAGAAAATTTGGTGCACAAACGCTTTACTTATTACCCCACTTCATTAAACATGGACATGCATTGCACGAGAAGAACAAACCAACCTATCCTCTAAATCCAATGATGCTAGGGAATATCACCCAACTACAAGTTTTTTAAGTCATTTCTTAAACCATGTTTACATTAAGCATGACTAGTGTATGAGGATCAAAGAATCATCTTCACTACGTTATTAAAAAATAACAATAACAACTCTGCACCTCAAATTGAATGCTCATATCATGCACTCATAATCATTGAACAATTCTTCACTAATTCATTCCATTGTTGTTTATTAGTGAGATATAAGGTGGGTGAAGAAGATGTATTTTGCTCACATAACAAAATATCTCATGACTACAACCACATATGTAGTTGTAGTGACTGCGGTGAGGGTGATATAAGTGAGATACTTTGAGGTTGCGATGAAGAGATTAACAATGACATAATTAGATTCACCTCCCATCTTGGTCATGGACATACCCATATTTACCAAGCTCATGTATCCAACTATATATATGTTTGTTTAACAACTTCAATTGTATGGTCATTAAAAGAGTGGAGCTTGAAGTTGATCTCTATAGATGAATGATGTAATGGTTTACATTGAATCATTATTCATGCTCTCGAGACTTTTGTTGATTAATGGGCACAATGATAAGTGTAATACTAAATTTATTCTCCACTTGAACCAATATTGCATTTGTGTGATCAAGGTGAGATATTTTAAGCAAGTTAACAATTGGTGCTAACCATGTAGCCCTATGACCATGAGGAAGAAATATATATTGCCACATGTGCTCACCTTTTTAGCCCCAAGATAGAACTTGTGATCATCATCTAATAAAACTCCAATGAGTTACTCACATGCAGTCTTTATCCATTCATTCCCCTCTCTTATTAATGAAATGGGCATCGATGTTAAGATTAGAGTTGAGAATTGAATAGAAATCCTAATCTATCGTAGTGAAAATATAACATGATATCATCCTCTCGCATGAACCTCAAATCCCAACACATGCCCCTTTACTTACCATAAATTGTAACATCATCACCATTAGCATGGCCATAAAGATGGGTTTAAGCAACAAGTTAAGATTAAACACACATATTAGAGCATAGAGAAATGCTATGTAAAAAAAGGGACAAATTTTCTAAACAATAATGAAAACAAAACATGTCATCCATACCTTCTATAACCACCTAAAATGGTGTAAACTAAAATCACTTAAACAACAATAATTTAAAAGTGATTTTTAAAATAATGATATTTCTGAAAGAAAGAAAAAAAGAAAAAATAATAATAATAATAATAATTACAATTATCTTTTCAAAAAAAAAGATGAGTCTATGAATAAGGAGTACTTCATGGAAGGAGCTCTTGAAACCCTTGTGGTGGCTAGGGTGAAACCCTACCCACTCAATATTTGCTCTATTTGCATGGATTTTCTAGAAATCATTCAATGGTGAATCCTTGTGATTTGCCCATTAAATATTTTTCTTTTGCAGGTATGGTTATCAGTCACCTAGCTCTTCTTCAGTTGTGTACAACTTTATGGTGAATTTTGGTTCTAGTCTTCTAGTGGTGCAAGAAAAATGAGGAACCTTTCTACTGTGATTTTTTTTCAAAGAATAGTTTGGTTTGCAGGTTTAATGGGTTCGGGTCACGGCTGGCCGATCTGCATAAATGGATCTATAAGACATGGAAGCCCCTTTTGACGGGCGAGTTGAATATTTACCCTATGGCATAGGGTTTCCTCACTATGGTTTTTGAAAAGATTGAAGACAAGAAGGTTATTTATGAAGTTGGGTTGTGGTTTTGGGGGAGCGTTAGCCTTTGCATGCAACCCTATTCTCCCACTTTTGATCTAGTAACGACATCAATTTCTACAACCTCATTTTGGGTAAGACTGTCAAACCTTCCCTTGCATTTACAGAATAACACATTGTTTCCCTTCATTGGAAATGCGCTAGGAAAATAATAATAATAATAATCAAGATCACTTATGCTCACATTTGTGTGGAGATGGACTTCAGCAAGGGTTTCCCTGCAAAGATTAATTTTATGGCTCCAAACTATGTTTGGGTCCAAAAACTCAACAATGAGAATATCTCATTTTGGTGTAGAGCATGCTATGAAACAAGAAATGTAATTAAAAATTGCCCCAAGCTCCCTCAGAATAGCAAAGATCAGAAAAAAACCTTGAAGGCCCAAATGGTGGGAAGGTGCACAATGTGACCACTATATGGTATTCAAAGAAGAAGAGATTCAGGGTAAGAAAGAACTAGAAGACAAGAAGGAAGTATATTCATTCAAAGAAACTACAGCCACGTCAACATAATCTAAGCAAGAAAATTTGCTTGCCAATGTGGATCTTCTTGTTGCTAGTAAGGATTCCCTAGATGCGATGTTAGTGGAAAAGAAACAAACCCTCGTGGAAAATGGATTACCTCTAGAAACCACAATGAATCTCATTGAAAAGGAAACTTATTGGGAAGATCAGGCGGATGCCGAAGATTTCAAGAATAATATCGTACAGTTGTCAAAGAATGATACACCAAAATTTGCAGAAAATGTGGGTTGGATTCAAGTTGGAAAGAAAGGAAAAAAAATTTCTCCAAGAAAAACAAGAAGTCATTCTAGATCAAAATAAAATTATAATGAAAAATGGAATGTAAATGTGTTTGTTTTTTTTTTGGTTTTTTGGAAAATATTTAGTTGAAAAGGGAAAGTATTTGTGTGAGGGGGACTCATTTGAAGGTTTGGATTGAGCCTTTGTACCCAATCTCAAACCTGCAAGGAAGATTGGAATATTTAAAAAGTTCTGGCCTTGTAATCCAGGTTCTTTTTAATACAAATATCTACATATTTCGTTTTATTTATTTATTATTTATTATAAAAGACGAATCTAATTTCTATTATATTGATTTTTTTTTATTCTTTATACTCAAATAATATATTAATCAAACCCCAACTTTATATTATTAAATTAAATTTTTTTAAATATAAATCTTACTCAAAAAATCTTTAGATACTTCCATTATACAATTTCACAGGGCCAAAAAATATAATTTCTAAAATTTCACCAAATTTTAACAAATAATTATTAAAAAATACAAACAATTTTTAAAAATAATTTTAACTATTCTTTCTGCATTTTCTATCTTTTATTGCATATCTTTAATATTATATATATATATATTTTAAAACTATAGATAAATAAAATAAATTCATTGATCGATTTAGCATCTAATTTAACTATAACCTTTAAATTATTATTACACATTACTAGTGAAAATCATTATATATCATATCATACCATTCCATTTCTCGGCATCCCATTATTCCTTGGCAATGTGACGTGTCATCTCACGCGACAAATATCTACGTGTCGAAAAAGATGTGAAAGGCGAAATGCAAGTGCGCTCTTACCACAAATTCATTTGCTATTGTCGGGGGTCAAATTCGTACGTTCAAATATTTTATAAGTTACGTGTGTCAAAATATAACGATGCAACTAACCACATGAATGGTTAATGGGTATATAGATATGTGTTTGTTTATCTAGGTGAATATGTTGAGTTTATGTCGGATTTAGTTTGTTTATTGGATGGAAGAAGATCGATTTGTTTATAATGCGGTGTGTAGATCAAACTCGTATATTTAAATATTTTATGTTTATAATGCGGTGTGTAGATCAAACTCGTATATTTAAATATTTTATAAGTTATGTGTGTCAAAATAACTACATGAATGGTTAATGGGTACATAGATATCTGTTTGTTTATTTAGGTGACTAAGTTAAGTTTATGCTGGAATTAGTTTGATCATTGGATGGAAGAAGATCGATTTGCTTATAATGGGATGCTTATCACCAGGATTGTGGAAAGCTCGGTCAAGTCTGTGCTCCTTTTGGGAAGTTTAATTCTCTCAAAGTGACTTCCATCCTCAACCCCTCCCCATAAGGTTTGAACCTTACCCTAGTAGCGAGGACCAAACCTCACACAAACTAATTGATTTACACCTCATGGGTGGTTGCATATACATCTTTACCGTGAAATGCTTATAAAGTATTATTTATGATTAAAAAATGGGTGGTACAATTTTGGGTAAGATTACTACTTTTTATTAATTGAAATACAATTTTTATTGTGTTGTCTAAACATGCCACATTTTAGAGTTTTTAGCTGAAATTTGGGGATTTTTTTTGGCGAAATCTTAATTTTTGTTGTTTAAAATAAGTTTTTGACTGAATATATGGATTCAACACTCTGAAAAACCCTTAGGGCACTAAGATTATGGAGAGTTTACAACTCAAACTTGTGATTCCAAGAAATCCCTACCAAATTATCAACAAATTAGACTAGAAAATA
Source organism: Pinus taeda (assembly GCA_000404065.3). Classification (NCBI taxonomy): domain Eukaryota; kingdom Viridiplantae; phylum Streptophyta; class Pinopsida; order Pinales; family Pinaceae; genus Pinus; species Pinus taeda. The sequence continues at coordinate 104,083 of APFE031574974.1, read as the reverse complement.
CATCAGAAAACCCTCCAAAATATAGAACAGATTGACCACCGCTTTTTGAATACGTAAATAAATTTAAATTCATGAAAAACCCTTAGGGTGTTTAGTGCATACATAGTTAACAAGTAAAATATGCCATTCCAACATTTTTTTGTCATATTTTGGAGAAATTCATCACAATATAAAATGCAACACATTTAGATTGTGCTAATAGAATTTGCATCGGGGGTTTATTTTTTTATTTTATTTTTAATCTATATTTATTATTTCTCTTTGTGTAGGTATTAATGATATTAATGATCATTAATTGCTTATAATCCTCATTAGGAACTTGAAAAGTAGCAATACCACCCTCTATATCCATCTTAACTCTGGATCTACCAAGTGCCTAGAGCGATCAAGTCTCTTGAGGTGCAAATATTTTTTCTTTCCCTTTCAGTGCTTGGTAGATGCGAAGTTAAGAAGGACTTAGGCTTGTTTAATTAGTAATTGTAATTATAATTATTATAATTAGTTATTTTATTTTATTTTACTTTATTTTTATGTAATTGTTGGAGTCAAAATGTTTTAATTAATAATAATAACAATTATTATTATTATTATTATTGTGCAATTTGACCGAGTCAAAATGTTTATGCAACATAGCAAGATAGGTCATGACAACATATCTTCCATACTATGTTGGAAAGCGCCTCTCTGCACAATAATATTGGTCCAAAGAATTAGATTCACGTCTTCTTTTATGAACTTCAAATGAAGGTCTCGTTATTTTCAAAGTTTAAAAATTGTTGAGAAATATAGCTCAAACATGAGTTTTTGGCACGTGTTAGGTGTGAACATGTGAGAAGTAATCCGAAACAACTTTTAGTGCCCACTTAATAAAAGTGAGAAATAATACCATCTTGTATTTTCACTTAAATGAATGAAAGTGAAATTCAAAATTCTTATATTCTCCTAGTCTTCGAAATATAAATGAAATATAATAAATATTCCAAAATATTAGTGTGTTAGATTTGATGTAATCTTCACAGTACAACTCACTGTTGAGATAAGGTGGTTGTCAAGATAAGAAGATTAGTTGTTAAGATGTAGGAAATGACTTGTTAGGATCGAGGAGATTAGGTAACTCTCTCAAAGCCTAAATTGAACAAGATAGGAGAAGTTGTATACACATTTTGTACATCAACAATGCTCAGGAAGTCAAAGAGAGATCAATTGAACAAATTCAAAGCATATGAGAGAAGTCAAGGTTGAGAAATCAGCGAAAGGATGAATTTGTGCCATTGTATGGATAGAGTCAAACAATGTTGTACAACAGTTCAGGGGGGTAGATTGTCAATTGTCATATAGGCATATTTACCTCAGCAAGTGCATACCTGATTTTTTGTGTGTATTGTACAACTTTTAGTTTGAAAGGTTGTGGAGGTTTCCTTCTAATCTCGGAATATTTAAATGAAAAGCTAAGTTGAAGGGGTAATTATATAGATATTGTGTTTATGCTTTTTGTTCATTTTCTAGCTATATATGTGATTGTCGCGTGTTTAGAAATATTTATTTGTGTGGTTAAATAAGTTTAGATTTGATTTATTTAATTAAGAGAAACATAGGACAACAATCACATAGGGCCTGAAAATTTACATGGTATGAAAGCTTTGTTGATTCTAGGATTCCAATGTTTTAGAATTTGTGGAGTTATTATCTTCTTTTAATTTTCATATTTGGGAGTTTGTGTTATAGATCTCAAAGATGGCATTTGTAAGCCTCAATTTTGAGGATAGAGTAGATGGTGCCTCCAATTATTTGTCCTGGAATTTTGATAACAATGTTACTGGAAGAAAAAAAATCTTTGGGATATCATCAAGAATGTAGTTACTCCAAATACATATCACAACAATTTAAAACACATGAGAAGAAGGAAGTGAATTCCATTGCTCTTGGATGCCATGAAGGATCATTTGACTCCACACATATCTGAGAATAAAACAACGAAGGAGATGTTAAATGCTCTGGTTAGCCTCTACTAGAGTGAAAGCATAAATAGAAAGACAATATTATATCACAAACTCAAATTGATATAGATGACTAGATTGGACATTGTTACTAGTTACCTAATGAAGACCAAGCAGATTTGTGATCAACTTACAACAGTTGGGGAGAAGGTGTGTGATACAGAATTGGTGAACGTGGCACTAAATGGATTCCCAACTTCATGGGAACCATCTGTTAAGGGAATTTGTGCTCATGAAAATCATCCTAACTTTGAAATATTGTGGAATGACCACATCCAAGAGGAGACCTAGATGGAGTTAAAGGTTAGCAAGAATGGTGGTGATGAGAACCTAAACCTATTTGATTTGATGAAGAAGTACAAAGTAAAAGGACCTAGTAATGATAAGAGAAATAAGGCGTTAGCCTCACAACCAAGAAAGAAGGACTAGAGTAAAATTAAGTGCTTCATTTGTCATAAGTTTGGACAATATGCATCATAGCTTCCAAACAAGAAGAAGGATAAAGGGAAGTAATAGCATAAGCAAGTAGCAACTTGTATAAAAATTTAGAGAATGTGTTTATTGCCAAGTTTGAGAAATATTTCTCAATGGTATCTTGCCTCTCTACTAGCATGGTTTTGAGGAATGTGTGGTACATGGATACTAGAGCATCTCATCATATGACATTAGCTCAATAGTTGCTTTCTAGTCTGACAAAGTAGGACTCAAGAGTATAGGTTGAACTTGGTGATGATGCCAATTATTTAGTAGCAAGAGTTGGTATTATTTCCTTATAGCTTGAGTTATGAATTCTTTATACATTGATGATGTTTTCCTTATTCTAGGTCTTAAGAAGAATTTTCCTTCGATTTTGATTATGGAGGATAATGGTTATGTAGTAGAAGTCAAGAAAAGACAATTGCATATAAGGCTAGATGAGTATAGCCTAAAAGAAGCACAAGTGATAGGGGTTAGGGTAGGAAACATGTACAAGTTATGGGGTGAACCTGTTCGAACCTTAATTCATAAGAGTAACAACTTGTGTGAGTTGTCACATAAGAGGATGGGTCACCTATATTGTAGAGTGTTGTCTATTATGAGGGAGATAGTCACAAGTCTTCTAGAGTTCAACATTGATTAATAAAGAGTATGCAAAGGGCACATGTTATGAAAGCATGTCAAGGTTTCCTTCCCAAGTAACAAGCATGATTCTAAGGAGGTTGTAGACTTGATTCATTTGGATGATTGTGGACTGATGTAAGTAGCATCAATTTTGGGAAGTATGTACTTTGTTTCCTTGATGATTTCTCTCATAAATGTGGATTTATTTCTTAAAGTCCAAGGATGAGGTATTTAGTTGGTTTCAAGAGTTAAAAGATCTTGTTGAGAACTATATAGGAAAGAAGATCAAGGTTTAAAGATCAGACAATAAAGGTGATTATACCTCCAATGAGTTCAAATATTACTATAAGGAGGAATAAATTAAGAGGGAGTTGATAGTTCCATACAACCCACAACATAATTGGGGTACTTGAGTGGAAGAATTGATCCATCATAAGCATTTTTAGGGCCATGATCCATGACTAGGACTCTCACATGTTTCTTTGGGTAGAGGTATGCAACACAACAACCTACATCCATAACACATGTGCTCATAGGATCATGGGGAACAAGACATCATAGGAGACATTCACTAGTTTGAAGTTAGAGGCAAGTCATTTTTGCATCTTTGGTTGTCCATTTTATATCCATGTACCTATAGAAAATAGGACCAAGTTGCATCCCTCTAGCAAGAAGAGTTTATTCGTGAGTTATAATGAGAGTTCAAATGCTTACGAGGTCTATATTCTATAGTAGAGGAATACAATAGTAAGCAGATATGTAATTTCGAGGAATACTTTACATCCAGGAAGTCACATGAGCTCATTTACTGATAAATGTTAAGGAATAGGAAGCTCCAAAGGTTGAGCCAAGGTCACTAAAGACAATGGGAGTTTCTAATTTAGTACAACAACCTTCAAGTGAGCAGGAGAAGACACTAGCCCCTTCCAATTATATCAAAATACCTTGATGGTTCACAAAGAGATTGAAGGATGGTTAGGAGTATGTTGGGGCTCCTTGGAGTGCATTTAGGGTGAGGACGCCTATGAAGAAGTTTCCTATGTACATGGAATTGATGCATGACATCATTGATTACAATCCAACCTATGAAGAAGTTTCCTATGTACATGGCATTTATGTGTGACATCATTGGTTCAAATGTTTCTCGTTTTTAGGAGGCAACAAATCAACGAGTATGTAAAGATGCCATGGTGGAAGAGTACACTTTCATCACGAAGAATGATGTTTGGGACATAGTGCCAAGTCCAGAGGGAAAGCTAGTTGTGAGTTCAAGGTGGCTCTAAAAAATCAAGCATGTTGTATGTGGTAGCATTTAGAAGTTCAAAGCAAGGTTTGTAGCTAGAGAGTTCTCCCACAAATAGGGGGTGGACTATAAGGAGACTTTTCCTCTAGTCGCTAGGTACACTTCCATTCAAAAAGTTATGTTTATAGTTATAGCCATGGGATGGAGGATACATCAAATAGATGTGAAGACAACCTTTCTTAATGGGATCACTAAGAAGGAGGTGTAAATAGAACAATCTTAGAACTTTTAGGTAAATGGGAAGGAATCACATGTTTGTAACCTTATATGGACTCAAGCAAGTGTTGAGAGCACAGTATTCCAATATTGATAGATATTTACTGAGCACAAGATTCGCCAAAAGCAAAGTAGATCCTAACTTATATTATATACTTGTTGGGATTGATTTTATTATTTTGTTGTTATATGCAAATGACTTATTTCTAATTTTATGGAGCTTTGGTATCGGAACGAGGATCCGCGGGTGGGCGTCAATGGAGTCGAACCATGACCAGTGGAAACAACGCGGAGGAACAGTGTTGCAGACAGCTACTCCAAATGGCCGCATTCGCCGAACTTACATTGCTCCTTCCGGGAGTTTCGGACGGCTCTGCAACACGATTCCGAGGAGAGAAGGCGGAGGGTTTCGAACCATGTCTGAAGGGAAGAGATTTGGAAAGACCCCTGACGAAGGCAGCGAGGTCCTGTCGGCGCATCAGACTTCGAGCCAGTTTGTCTCAGGGCTCGATGGAGCTTTCGTACAAGGAAACGCCGTGCAAACAAGAGATCGCCCCACCAGGAGCCCTGATCTGGGGAACGGCTCACCAGATCCGGCCAAATACTGTAGATCTGGGGTGGATCTGTCAGATCTGGCCAGTTCCAGGCAGAAGACACATGAAAGCCCACTAGATCCAGCCATTGATTCGCCGGACCCGGAGCTCAAACAGATAAATCAGGTTTTGATTAAGGCGGAACCAGCAGATCTGAATCAAATATTCATCAGATCGGTAGAAGGCAAACACTACTGTATACAAATCAAAGAAGGGATGGGCGTTCTGGAATTAAAAAAGCAGATCCAGATAAAAATGGGCACCCCGACAATATACCAAAATATTTTATTTTCAGGACTTTGCATGCAGGACCAACACACCCTCCAGCACTATGGAATAGCAAAAGATTCAACCATCACTCTCAATCTGAGACTTCGAGGCGGATGCCAGGGAAATAGCTCAAAGAATACAGGCTCTTTCCGCGATGCAGTCAAAGGAAAGGAACCACTACAACACAGACCAGCACCCACATCTCCAGGGCAGTATATCGTGGATGAAGTACCAGAGAGCCCCTCCATTCCGTTGGATATCCTAGAGGTAAAGTGCATATTCTCAGATCTACAAAAAAATGCCGTTATTTGTAGATTTAACGGCTTCTGGCCTAGGTCGGATGCTTTGTATCAATGGATCCACACGGCATGGACAAAAAATTGCCGAATACACCTATGCTCGAAGGGTTTTTTCATAGTAGTTTTTCGCGTAGAAGAAGAAAGGGAAAAAGCTCTCACTGAAGGACCATGGTTCTGGGGTAGTGCGGGATTATTCGTTACCCCCTGGTTTCCGGAGTTTGATCCAAATACCATGGTGGTATCAAGGATGCCGGTATGGGTAAGGTTACATAACCTTCCGATGCATTTTTGGCACTTTTCGTCCTTATCAGCTATAGGGAATACTCTTGGAAGAATGTTAAAGATTGACACAGAGAGACATTTAAAAGGAATCTTTACCTTTGCTAGAATCTGTGTCGAGGTAGATCTTAGTCAAGGGTTACGGGAAAGCATCATTCTGAATTTCAACAATACTCAATGGAAACAACCTTTGGACTATGAGAATACAGCATTCAGATGTAGGGGATGTCAACAAACAGGTCATCTATTCAATGCATGCAAAAGCCGTAACAAGAGCAAGCCACAACAAAGGAAGCACAAAGGATGGCAGAACATAGATAAAGTCACGAAGAAGGAAACTGCGGGAAGAAAGCCCCCACAGTATCAGAAGACGAAGAAACAGAAGCAGAGGAGGATGATACCACCATAGAGGAGGTTGAAATAGAAAACCAGAAGGAAAATACAGCAGTCAACAAGGATCTACAGCCACACTCAATTCAGGCAGAAACCCAGCAAAATCAGGCGGAAATGACAAGCGTGGAACAAAGCATGGGAGGCATCAAACGGCAGCATCACTCAGATACTTCAGATTCAGACAAAGAAACAGGGCAGCAGGATGTAACAACACAGTTAGTCCTTGTTTCGACCGAGCCCACTGTGGGAGAGTGGCGCAAGGTTGAAAAGAAAAAGGGGCGAAAAACCTGAAGTGTGAGTTTTACTCACTGGCGGAAGTCAGGCTTTTTTCCCCCCTTTTCTCTTTCTCTTCTTCTCTTCTCCTTCTTATTCTTTGTGCACGTTAGTTTCCTAACGATGCGAGCCCATATGGCAGTATACTGAATGCTTCATTGCATCTGCTAGTGTAACTTTTCATTAATTCATTAATAAAAGGTTACCGCTTTTTTCCTTGGAAAAAAAATGACTTATTTCTAATGGGTGTAGGGAAGCTCATTGTATGATGAAAAGCAAATGTGGGAGTTGAGTTTGAGATGAAGAACATCAACATGATGCATTACTTCTTGGGTTTGGAGGTTTGGTATAAGCCATGGGAGATATTCCTTGGGTGTGGTAAGGATGTAGTTGAGATACTGAAGAAATTTCAGATGGAGGATTGCAAACCTATGGCTACACCCATGATCGCCAAAATATAGAGAAGATGATAGCTTCAGATTCATAGTTGGTGAATCCCATGTTGTACATGCAATTGATATCTTCCTTTATTTATTTGGTCAACACCAAACCAAATATATGTTTTGTAGTGAACACCTTGAATTGAGGCAATATCATTGGGTCATAGAAAAACATGTGCTTAGACATTTGAGGGGCATAATGGAGTATGGTCTAAAATATCTTGGAGATGATGAGGAGAAGTTACAAGGGTATACATACTCAGATTGGGTAGGTAGAGCAACAAATAGCAAGATCACCTCATGGTGTTGCTTTAGTTTGGGATCGATGATGATATCTTGGTTCATTAGGAAGTAGACTTTTGTGGCACATAGGTTAGTAGAGGTGGAGTATATAGACTTTTGTGGCACATAGGTCAATAGAGGTGGAGTATATAGTAGTTATGCATCGAGTTGTGAGGCCATTTGGCTTTGCAAGTTGCTTGCAATTTTATTTGAATGGGAGTTGTATCCCACAATCATTATTGTGATAATCATAGTTGTATCAAATTCTCTGAGAATCTAAAAACCAATACAAGCAAATGGGGATTAGATATCACTTCATATGAGAGAGGACTTAGAAAGGAGTAGTGAAGCTCCAATATGTATCCACATATCAGTAGGTTGACAATATTCTGACCAAGCCCTTAGGAAAAGGAACTTTTGAAGCATTTAGAGACAAACTTGGATTGGTGCGGAATTCCTTCCTTGCTAACATGGAGTGTTGAGAAATAGAGCTCGAACATGAGCTTCTTGCATAGGCTATGTATGAACATACGAAAAGTAGTTTAAGAAAACATCTAGTGATCACTTAGTAAAATTGGGAAATAATACCATCTTGTAATTTCACTTAAAATGAAAGTCAAATTTCCTATGCTCTCCTAGTCTTAGAAATCTAAATGAAATATTATAGAGATTCTAGAATATTGAGATAGATTTGATCTAATCTTAGTAGTACACTTCATTGTTGAGATAAGGTGTTTTATAGGATCAAGGAGATTAGTTGTTATGATTTGAAAAAGTATTTGTCAGGATCGAGGAGATTAGTTGTCTCTCTCAAAGCATAAATAGGACAAGATGGGAAATGTTGTGTACATACATTTTGTAATCAAGAAGACACAGGAGGTTGAAAAGATCAATTGAGTACATTAAGAGAAAAAAAGAGTTGTCGAGGTCGAGAAGCAAGCCAAAGGATAGATCCATGCAGTCATATAGATAGAGTCGAATAGTGTTGCACAATAGTATAGGTAGATAGAATCTCAGTTGTCCTATAAGCAGGTTTATCTCAATAAGTGTAGATTTTATTTTTTGTGTATACTGCACAATTGTTAGTTTGGAAACTTGTGGAGGTTTCCTTGTAAGCTTAAGATATTTAAATGAAAAGCTTATTTGAAGGGGTAACTATGTATGTATCGTGTTTATCCTTTCATTATTCATTTTCTAACTATGTGAGTGATTGTTGCATGTTCAAAAATATTTATTTCCATGGTTAAATAAATTCATATCCATTTTATTTAATTATGAGAAACATAGGATAAAAATCACCTAGGGCTTGAAAAATTACATAAAATATGTTGCCAACAATGAAAGGATGGCCCTCTTTTGTAGAAAGGACCACTATACGTTGGAAGTTATAAAAGGAGCAAAGGTAGGATGGTTTGAAGTTCGTATAAATGCACTAAAGCTTTTTGTGAGCAATTTGGAAGGCTTCATCTTATTGGGGGTGTCTTTTGACTTCTACACTAAGAGGGAGACCGATGATTCCCATTAGACCACTTGAGCCATGTTTCCTTTAGGGATGAAGCCACTAGGTGTCCATGCTCAAAATTTTGCATCAAAACATGATATGTTCATAATCCATGACTTGGGTCCAACTATGGCTGTCATAACACAATATGCTTTGATCTAGAAACCCTTTGGTTAAATCTAAATAAATATAGAGACAAGTAAAGGTGGTGAGAACTTTAGCCCTAAGATGGAGAAAATCACCCCAAACATCACCAATGGCTTAAAGGATTTAGGGCTAGACCTTAACACCAAAGGAAAAATTGACAAATATACTTAAAGTAGAACCATGGATAAGGCTTCAACATATGGGTTGAAGTTAGGGCACCATGATTTCATGCATAGGTTGACACCTACCATAAACCATAGGGAATGAAATATCACTTCAAGTTGATCCTTGATGAAATCAAACTCAAGAATGAAGAATTTTTTTATAGTGGGAGAAATAACCATGATTTTTATGAGAAAGGGACCCCATGATGATTCAATCTAGGCCTATAATTTGCTTCAAAGAAGGCCACAAGGCATTGTACATGCATATTGCATCGTAACCTTTGAGATCAATGACCTCATGCTCCACCCAATTGAACTCTAACACTTCTTCTTAAGTAGTTTCCTTCTCCACACATAATGTTGCAAATTAGGGTGAAGAGAAGGTCGAAGGCATTGCACTTGATGCAAATTTAGAGCCTTTAATAGTTAATTCAAGTAGAGATTCTTTGCAAGAGATCTTGTTACCACTAAAAATGGGCATCAAAAATTTAATAAGGGACAAGATGATCCAATCATAATACTTCCCTCAAGTACTTGCAAAATCTTAAGTGGCCAATGTAGCCACAATAACACGCACCTCACATATCTTCTTCTTAGCCTTGACCATAGTGGAATGATTACTCAATATTGCAATAATGACCACCTTAGTCATATAATGGAAATGTAGTGGTGTCCTCAATGTAATCAGAAAAGCATGCTAGATGCTTATTTGGAAAGGATGCCCTAACAATAGAAAAAAGAGGTAGAGCTCTCATGAAAGCGTCCATGCTAACTTTAAGTTCAACAAAGAGAGAAGAAAGATACATAAATCAACAACTTCTTCTCGTTGCATATGAAACAATCAATCTTAACCCCTCTTAAGGATGTGATGTCTAGCTTAATTAACAATTATTAATCAATATAATATTTCTTTGTATTCATAATGATTTAAAAATGGCGTAATCTAATTTATAGACAAAATGACTTTTTACTAGAATCTGGGGATACAATCTCAAGCAAGATTGTGATTTTATGTTGTTTAAAATACATTTTTGAATAAATAAATAATTTCAACACTTAAATTCTATAAATTAAATACCCTCAACTCATGTTTTTAAAAATTTCTATTAAATTTTTGTTTAAATTAACCAAAAAAAACTATTCCCTTTATAAATTAAACGTATAGTTGAATAGATAATGGTTGACACATATTAAATATGTATGTGGATGAGCGCGTCAAAGTCCGAGTTAAGAATTAGTCCAAAAAGTAAGGATATAAAAAATATTAATAAAAAAGTTGGAAGGACAGTATAGTTCAAGTGATATGGCCGCACACTAGTCTAGAACGTGTAGGAAACGGGGATAAAGAAGGAGCCCTGGAAAGAGGAAAATATGGAGTGGGTGCCAAGAATATATCGCTCATTTTGTACATGTGGTTTCATGATATTTTGTTTTTATTCATTAATTTATTAAAGGGTTTCGCCTATTTAAATATTTTGTTTTTGTTTTGTTGGGTTCCTCGAGTTATATTATTTAAAAAAAAACTATAATAAGTTGAAAGAAATTGTATTCAAAACATTTCAAAGATGGTGAGCGAATATATGTATAGATTAGTAATTGAATTTTATAATATTTATAGGTAAAATAATTTAGTGGTTAGTAGAACTGTAAATTATACCAAAACAAACCATACATTTTAATAGCCTTTCAAAAACATGGAAATCTAACCAAAAAAACATGCCTTTTATTGTTTCTTTTAGCATTGTCCTTTTTGTCTTTGGAGTGGTCTACTTAATTATTATTAAATTTTCAAGTTGGTGCATTGTTGTTTCTTCATTCAACTTGTCATATTTGGAGTTCAGTAATTAGATTTATTTTGAAGTTCTTGAATGATTATCTTTGATCATATTCATCACTAGAGTTCGTAACATATTACATTGCACTTCCTAGGGGCTATTTGATGCTTTTATTACACAAGTGCATGTGAACCAAACCTCTAGGAACAAACTTGTGCTAAAAGCTTGAGAGAAGGTTCATTGAAATTCTATAGTTGTAGTTCAAACACCAACATGTTTGCCTGAGCTCTAATGAACTGATATAACTTCCTCCATAGAGACATCCAAATAATCCCACTCCATTATGAATTACTCCAATCCCAAGCACAAAAACACACAACATCATGACTTAAGATATGTATGAATGAACCCCTCATCTTGTCTCATAACTACTCAATCCACATAGTCTAAGGGTCACACACTCGACCACGGGATGCATTAATGCTTTCTTATAGGGTTCAAGCTTCATTGATACCGAGGAATGGGTTGATTAAGTTGGTCTCCATTAATGCTAATGGCCCTCTCTTTTGAGAGTGTGGTTTTGTTAGTGAAATGGTCTTCTCTCAAAGGACATGGGAGAAGTTTTTGTTTGTTTGTTTTGCTTTGTTTTTGTTTTTGTTTTTTGTTTGTTTTGTTTTTTTTTTGTTTTTCCCTGAGTCCAATCAAATATTGCATCGAGAGTATGATTAAGATCCCTAGTGTTGGAGACCATTTTGCTAATGACAAGCCTTGAATGCCCCCTAAAGGATTTTAATTTGATCAAAATAAAGATGATAATAATTATGGTAAATTTAGAAATATACTTATGGTTTATACTTGCTATTAGACTTTCAAGAATGTTTGACAATGATAGATTATGGTTCAAATTATATAAACTTGTGCACACAACTGAATCAAAATGCACATATACACAGAGAGGAGAGCATATTCATCTTGCAACCAATTAACCATTACATTATTAGAAGGGTCACTACCTTTGTGGGCACACCCATTGGTATAAGGATCATAAAATGTGTTGACTTATAAGTTATCGTGTACCAAGCTTTACAAAAAAAGTTAGATAATACACAAGAGGAGAAGATATTTTAAAGTTGTAGATCTTATTGAAGATGTCAAATATGATGTATCTCATTGTTTAATATCTTGTAAATTACCCATTGTTTATTATTTGTACACATAGACCAACACAACATGTCCCATATAGAAGGAGGTCCCAACTAATCAAACATGCATATTTAACCACTTTTTTCACCACCACAACCTTCATTTTTCGACCCAAAATTGGGTGTTATTTCCCAGTGGACCCTAATACCAAAATCTATTTATCTACTAGACTGAGGTTGAAGTTAAAAAATCTATTAGTGTTGGGACATGTTGCTCCAATGTTCTTAGGTAAGATTGAAGAGCATCATAAGCTACTAGAAGTTTGGCATGAAACCCAAGAAAGAAAACACCAAAAAGACATTGCTAGGTAGTGAGGTTCCAACTAGCCATTGGTGATGGACATTGCATTTTCCCAATAACTTCTTAAAACCTACCATAGAGTCTTCACATAGAGCTAATTCCATGATCTTGGCTCTCTACATTTGAACGGAAAGAAAGAAAAATGATTAAGAAAAAAACCTTACTTGCCTCAATGCATTCAATTCCATGTCTTGGAGCTCAAGTTAGAGGAGATCTGAGAAGTTAAAGGATTGCACTTACCTTTGGAAGGTTTCTTGTCGAGGGGCACAATGAGGTTGCTTACAAATCTAGAGTATCTCACTAAAAATGAGAGCAGATCAAGTATTATCTAAAAAAAATGTCTTCTTTCACCTTATCGTATACACGGAACAAGGATCTAGGGAGTTTCAAGAATGTGGCCTTCTAACATGTAATAGATAGTGTTTCCAAAATTATGCTTTATGTTTGTTATCCATTGCGACATCTCCTTAAAAAATATACGTAGGGGAGTGCACCCGTTGAATGAGAAGAGAGAATTGTTGGGTATCCTCCTCCTCATTTTATGGTTTGGTATCAAAGGCCTCTGGTAGTCGATCTCCCTATTTTAACCAAATATTGGAACAATGCTTGGAGTGGGATCCAATCCTTCAATGATGGCTCCTTTGATGATTGTTATGAGATTGTTATCATGACCTAGCTAACCATGAAGCTTGTTATCAAGTCACTTTCTTAGACATTGTCATTACCTCTACCCTATAAAGTACTCAATACACTAGGGAGGGTCTTGTTGGTTTTAAACATGTACAAGTAATTGCTATTAACATATTCTTAATAAAAGATAGAAAGATGTAGTGGTGCACGCACACACGCAAAAGATAGCGATTTTACTTTAGAAACCCAAATTAGGGAAACCAAAAAGCTTTTTAAATATATTGTCTCTTTACAATGTTAAACTACAATAGTTATCCCCCCTAATTCATTAACCCTATATTAGATTACAACAATAGTTACTTAACCAGAATTACATTACTATGGATCTCAAAACTATGTGCCATGAAACCATCAAAGTCGAAAACCATACTAAGAAAAACCACTCAATGAAAACCTCTTCATAAAAACCTATTAATGATTTTTCGATCCACTGACACCTTTGGACCTCCATAGGGGGCTTTCCAAGGGGCATTTACCACCTAACAACCCCCCGTCGACCTCCTCGGCACGCTTGGTGCAATGAATCATGTGTGGGGCTAGCCGTGCAAACAATACAACACATTCCCAACAAGTCTCTTCCATTCCCACAAGCCTTTGATTAGGATGGGTAATCTTGGAAAATATGTCTGTGTTTGTGAAAAAATGTACAATGAAATGAGAGTTTTTCATAATCTAGTATTTTTCTCCATCCTTGATCATTTTATACTAGAGAAATATCTTTTGGTATACCTCTAAACCAACGTTTGTGGAATTTCTTCCATTGCAAGTGTCTTGGATTTTGTTAAGAACTTGACTTTTCTCTTACCACTTTCAACACTTTATCATTATCGAGGCGGAGAGACAAAATTGTCAATAAACTCACAATAATATAATGTCCCTTATAGTGCACTTGAGTGATTTTTCTTATACAGTAACATTGAAACCAACCTCGAAGATTCAAAAAACCATGGATCCCTTTGAGACATTATTTTCAAACAAGAATAAGAAATAACCTCTTTGAAGAGGATAGATATTTATGTTTCCTCTTAATGCTTCAACTTGGGAGGATTTGATCCAAGTTGCTATTGTTAAGAATGACAATATCCTTTTGTTGAAATAATCAATCCATATATAGTGACAAAGTTCATTGGATCTATCTATGATTGATCCAATATAAAAATCAATATGAAGAGGAAGTCTCAAAGAACCCAAGGAAGTGGGAAGTGATACATCTCTTCCTTCATAGACCAACTTCTCATTAAAAGTTATGCACTACTTTGATTGCCCCTTACCCTCTTCCTCTTTGTTACACTTTTTTATTTCTCTTTCAACTGGCTTCATTCTCTTGTTATTATAGAAAAACAATGCTTCAATCTTTGTGCCCAAGGAAGTGATGCATCTCTTCCTTCTAAGAACAACTTCTTATTAAAACGAATGTTGAATTTGTTCTTGCATATCCATCACATTAGTAATTTTAGTGCCGACGTTTTGAACCATCGTGTAGTTCATCATCAAGACATGAATAATGAAAATTTGATCAAGCCAAAGGAATAAATAAAGGAGAAACCCTAGAATTTAAGGAACTAATATGAAAAGTCAAATATTTTTATTAAGTCAAAAGTAATATAACCATTTAAATACATATGACAAAGAAATAGAATAATTAATATTGAAAATTATTTTACTTGGAATAAATAATTAGGAATAGAAAAATTATCATATATAACTAACAGAATTAATAGTCTAATTGTAATATTATTGAGTTAATTCCTACTTAAGAATGTTAGCAGATAATATTAGTTATAATATTATTTATTTATTATTTAGTAGGTATTAATATTTATGTGGATGAGCATGTCTATTTTGGAACAGGGCTTTTAGAATTTAAATTTAATTACCAATAATTTAGGTGGATGGTAAGGATTTAGCCTCCACAAAATATTTTAGAATATTCTTAGTAGTATTCACAAATCAAAGGTTGAGATTTATTTTCAAAGTAGTTATTCCCTTTTTGTTTTTTGTTTTTAATTAAATTGATTAATTAAAAAATTTCCATTAAAATGAATTATGAGTTTTGGGTGTGTGGTATTATAAAATCATGGTATAGACCTATATATTGTAAGAAACCTAATTAAATTAAAGAATCTTAAAGGTATAGGAGGTGAAAATCTTTATATGTTTTTTTTTTAAATGATATAATATTTACTTATATATCAATTAATTTTATAATTAATAATACAATATAATAATATTAAAAAAACTCTAATTATATATTATATATAATATATATATATATATAATATATATTATATATATTAAATATATATATATATATATAATGTTAAAATATAATAATGAAATAGGTTTTTGTTGTTTATGAGGTAACCAACCAACCATTTCATTCATATCCTACACTAATTTTAACTCAATATATACCCTAGATTATTAATTTATTAGCTATTGGTGGCTAGTAAACATATATAGCATCAATTCATATAAGCATCAAAACACACACTTAACACACATAAACCATTTCACGTATTAAAATTAAAAAAAAAATCATGAAACTCATTAAATGATAATTTTATTTTATATTATAAAAAAGAAATAATATATAAGTTTAAAATATTACATTTAAAGGGATATGGAACAAGATTCTTAACCATACAGATTTACTCCCAATTTACCATGTAGAATAGCATGAGCCAATACCATGGCTTATTAATACCACATACCCAAAAAATCATAACTCACTTCATATGACACTTGTTCATATGACATTTTTTTCAATTAATCAATTTAATTAAAAGGGAAAAACCGACATAACTACTCCGAGATAAATTTCAACTTTTAATTTATGTAAATTAATATAAATATTCTAGAATATTTGATGGAGGTTAAATCTCTACCATTCACTTAAGAAAGAAAGAAAGAATTTTAATAATTAAAATTCTCAAAACCCTGTTTCAAAGTAGACACCTCTAATTATTTTTTCTCAGTAAAACAATTTTCAATATAAATTATTGCCTTTCTTTGTCTAATTGGTACTTTTACTAACATTCAATTTTATTCAATTAATGAAACATTTGACTTAATAAAAATATTTGACTTTTATATTGACACATTCAATTTTATTTAATATTAAATTAAGGTTGAAACGGTTATGTTTTTATTCAATTAATGAAACATTTGACTTAATAAAAATATTTGACTTTTATATTGACTCGTTAGAGTTTAGGGTTCCTCTCTTATTTATTCTTTTGGC
Source organism: Pinus taeda (assembly GCA_000404065.3). Classification (NCBI taxonomy): domain Eukaryota; kingdom Viridiplantae; phylum Streptophyta; class Pinopsida; order Pinales; family Pinaceae; genus Pinus; species Pinus taeda. Next base: position 87,613 of record APFE031574974.1, on the reverse strand, counting down.
TTGATAAAATTTTCATTGTTCATTGTTTTGATAATGAATCACACTTATGGGGGTTCCTCTCTTATTTATTCTTTTGGTTTGATAAAATTTGCATTCTTCATATGTTTTGATAATGAATCACACTTATGGTTTGACACTAAAATTACTAATACGTTAGAGTAAAAAAATTACTAATACGTTAGAGTTTAGGGTTATTCTATTATTTATTCCTTTGACTTGATCATATTTTCATTATTCATATTTTTTAATAATGAATCACACTTGATAGTTCAAGATGTTGACACTAAAATTATTAGTATGATGGATTCTCCTATTTATTCTTTTGTTTGATCAAATTTTCATTATTCTTATGTTTTGTTAATGAATCATAAAAAATACTAATACTTTAGAGTTTCTCTCCTATTTATTCCTTTGACTCGATCATATTTTCATTATTCATATGAGGAATGCAAAATGACAAGGAGAACCTTGAAAAAGGCAGGCAAGGAGAAGGTGAATGTGAAATTATATAAGCATATACAAAAAAGGAAAAAAGATGAGTTCATGCAAACAAGGCGAGAAGAGTTAATATATCTAAGCAAGAATAACCCAAAGCTTTTCTAGCAAGAACTTCAACCAAGGAAGACGTAAATCAAAAATAATATTACAACCAATCGATGGTTTGAATATGCAAGACAATTCTATCAAAAAGAATCAGAGGCAGAGCCTCCCCCCAAGATCAACACAACTACAAACCTCTTCACATTACAAGAGGTGGAGATTGGAATTGAGAAGCTGAAAACAAGAAAGGAAAAGGACTTGGTTGAACTTCAAGCAAAGTATCTAAAATGGGGAATGAACACTCTTGCACTGCACATCATGGAAATATTCAACAACATCATTCATAAAGGATTCCCAAGAGACTAGATAACTAGCCTAACAATACCCCTTTTTAAAAGTGGAGGCAGTAATAATCCTTCCAACGATAGAACCATTATGATCAATCCATTGTTTGCAAAGCTTTTCGACAGCATGGCAGAAAATAGAATCAGTAAGTGGGCAGAAGTAAAAGAAAAGAGGGCAAGAGGACAAGCAGGTTTTAGGCCAAAGCATTCTACAGTGGACCATGGTATCACGTTGAGACACATTGTTGAAAAGGTTTGGGAGGAAAAAGAAGAAGTATTATCCTACTTTGTTGACTACAAAAAAGCATTTGACACAGTGCCTAGAGTTAAATTGTGGCGTAGAATAGAAGAAATTGAAATTCCTTTGCATTATAGAGTCGTTATCCATATACTTTATGAAGAGGTGAAAGTCAAAATTAGAACCTCAACAAGTATTTCAGAAAGCTTTAGAAGCGACATTGGAGTCAAGCAAGGTTGTCCTCTATCCCCTACTCTTTTTGGTTTATATATTTGATAAATTGGAAGAGTGGCTAAATCTGCAAGGTGGAGATGGTGTTCGGTCAGGGGAGTTTGTGATAAAGCTTCTTTTATATGTTGATGATATTGTATTGATTTCTAAATTGGCCCATGGACTGCAAATGGACCTATATGCCCTTGAGCATTTTTGTAGAGCAGTGGGGATGCAAGTCAATACTAGCAAGACCAAAATAATGATTTTCTCTAATAAAAGGAAGCAAAGCCAACATACCTTCTTCTTTAAAGGCAACATTCTTAAAGAAGTAAATGAGTACAAGTACCCCGGGATTGATTTCAACAACAAACTTAATTGAGAGGACTACAGAAAGAATATAATTTTAGGAGGGTGGAAAGCATATATGCTCTTCAAAACATATAGAGAGAGGTAGAGTTATGGGATTGGAAAACGATTAAAGTGCTTTTTGGACTCCTGGTTTGTCCAATGATGCAATATGGGTGTGAATTGTGGGCTAACATCACCCCCGTCTCAAAATGGAAACAAATTGAGAAAATCCAAAAACACTTGATCATGAGCAAGTTCAAAATAAAAAGTTCAGTACCTTATGAGATACTGTTGAGTGAAACAAGAGCAACTCCCATCGAAGCAATTGTTATGGTGCGGCTCATAAGATATCTAAAAGGAATTGAGCAAATGGGAGTAGGTAGATGGCCTAATGTTATCTTCAATGAAGGCATGAGTGAAAGAAAGAAAACATGGATGAAACAAAACTACACATGGATGCAAAAATGGAATATCTACCTCAATGCATGTCCCACAAATAACAAGGAGCTAAATAATGTTGTTATGGAGATGTTTTGTAAACAAGTATGGGGAAAAGTGTTGTGTAGAAAGAAAAAGTACTACATTGAGGAATTCAACCCTACATGTGATCTTCAACAAAATGTGTTCATTGGTGCTAGCATTTCGTGGAGGGCAAAGGTTCTTATTGCTCAATTAAGAACCAACTTGCATCAACTTTGGTGTGAAATAGGACGATGGAAAAGGCCTAAAGAAGATTGGGAAGAACAAGTGTATACATTTTGCACGTCTGGGCACTGGAATTGGAAAAACATTTCATTTTGGAATGTGATGCATTCAAAGACATGAGAGAAAATATAGGAATATGTTAGCATTCGTTTCTTCACATTGTCTTTTCAGCAAGGAAATTGTTGGAAGATTGAGCTAGCTCATCATCAATTTAAATAAGAAAAAAATTGAATTGCAAAAGATAAAAAACAAAAAAATAATAATTCTACAAACTATTTTTAATAAGGTAAACATTAAAATATTATTTCATTTCATTAAAATATTCGAACTAAAATAATAAATTTAAAAGAAAAAATACAAAACAAAATTAAACCCTTCTTAAATCACAAAAATCTCAATTGAAAAAATAATATAGTGCTTTGAAAAACTAATATAGTGCTTTGATGGCCTATTACCTTCTTTTTTAAATTAGGTTTTTATTTCCAACTAACTTCATTTGCATGCCATGATAGTAGACCAATGCTTCAATCCTTGTGGCCAAAAATTTAACTAAACAATTATGTAAGTGAATGACAAGGTCTCCAATTCAAATATTGATAATGGGGTGGACATAGAGTCAAATATTGATAGTGGGGTGGACATAGAGAAATTACGCAGAAAAGCCGGTCTAACTAAAAGCAAATTGACAAAAAGTACATCCAAACTGTTAGAGAGAATAATCAATAGAAGCCTAGAAATCCATGGTTGCTGACTCATCATTTTTGTAAAAACAAATTAATATTATAAAAAATTATGTAGATATTAATTTTACACGTGGTAAATCATTTTTTAAAAATTACAGTATTGTTATCAGTTTTGTCTTTTCTGTTGTTGTGTTTTTAATTTTATCAATTTTATTACCTTTGTAGAATATTTTTGGAATGTAAAATTTTTCAGGATATTTTTGTAAAAATTATTTTATTAAATTCTTAAAATAAAATCTAATAATTAAACTACATTTATTTTTACATGTTTTAAGTTTTTTTTTTTAATATTATTAAATGAATATAAATATAAAATTTAATATTATTATTAATATATACGAAGCAGCGAAGATTCAAATCTTCTGCATGCGCCACTGACGTTTTCCTTTCAGAAAAAGTAAACCCGAGTTCAAATCTCGTGAACACCTCGTTGCTGTTCGTAAACCCTATCCCCACCAATCTAACCGACCCACTTCCTTTCAAATACGTTGCTATGTCCAAATAACCTTTTAACCAAAAAACCAAAATACATAATTATTATTATTTTTTTTTTTTGGGGTTAGGCCTTGATAACCCATAAACACCTATTAGCTTCATCAGATTGACACGTGTCACTAGCACAGCCATCCCGAGGCGTTTTATAATTAGCTGGTAACTAATCTTAAGAAAATGCCCTCGCCGCAAAAGACGCTGACGTGCAACCGTCGATTGATTCCATCGGACGGTGCCACTGAGGGCTATGCCTTGAGAAGCTTAGAGCGGTTTAAGTTGGGAAAGTTTAGGGAGAGCGAGAGAGAGGAAAATAAAATGGAAACGTTGGACTCCCATATAAATAAAAAGAGAAACTGAATTTACTTTGAAGAGGCCAGACGAGGTAGAGGAGAGGAGATGAATGCATGAATGTAGGAGGAGTTTTTTGCTCGGTTGTTCAGTGGAGTAACCCAGGGAAGAGATGCGTTTAAATGCCGGAGGAATTAGTAGCAGGTGAAGTTTTTAAGCACTGGACCTTCATCTGCACTTGTTGAAGATTTTATCGAGCCAAATCTTGGAGCTTTTGGCCGATTATTTGAAAATCTTCGGCGAGGTGTAAAGGCTGCTTTATGAAGCCATTCTGGATGAATTTTATGTAAGCTTCTTGGTTTTCTTTAGCGATTTGGCTCAAATTGGCTGGAGTTTTAGCCGGTATTTAAATGTTATCTTTAAAGGGGAAGGTTGGGCGATTGGGCTGAGTTGATCCGTTGTTTGAATGATTTAACTTAAATCTTTCGAGTATTGCAGAAGGAATTTTAACTTTCCGCCAAAGTCCGGGCTGATTTGGCTTCCTTTGCTGGAGAAGCTAGTTTGGAGGCTATATCGACGGAAGATGAAGTTTTTTGTAATTTCTTTAGGCGTGAAGAGGCCGATTCATTGGAGTTTCCAGTGATCTGTATTACAGAGACTGTATACTGTTTTGTTGGCTAGCGTTACGATGGTTAGCAGCTAACATTTTTATGTAAGCAGAAGGAATCTTGATGATGTTGGATTCTCTCGGCTAAATATTGAAGGATATGGTAATATCCTGGAGATTTTCTGAAAAATCTCAGGATATCCGTGGCTTGCCCTGCGTTTTTCTTTAATCTGCAGGATTTTCTTTGTGTAGCTTGAAGATATTTAGCAGCTGATAGTTTTGCAGCAGTCGAGGGATTTCTTCAAAATATTAGAGGATTTGGGTAACTGTCGGCTAAATATAGAAGGACTTGGTGATATTTGTATAATTTTCATAGTTTCAAGATATCTCTGGTTGGTTTTTTCCCTTTAAGCTACAGGGCTTTCTTGTGTAACTTGAAGATATTTAGCAGCTGACATTTTTCTGTGGGATTTTGGAGGATTTGGGGGCCTCTGGGCTAATTATCCAAGGATTTGGCAACATTTTTTAAAAATTTCTGAAAAGCATCAAGAAATACCTGGCCTGCTTGTCGTTTTCTTTAAGTTGAAGGATATTTCTTTTGTAGCATCAATAATTTTCCGAGTTGAAGATTTTCGGTAGGTTCTGCTTTGAGAATTGCAAGTTTCCGAATTAAACTGAAGGATTATTCCTCTTTGGCCGTTGGATTAATATGAAAGAATACATTCACATGGAGAATGCACCGGAGAATCCCATTTGTAAAAGTTTTCTGCAATGGGGAAGCCACAAGCGGATGAGATGCGTGAAGATTCACGGAAAGGCCTCGGCGGAAAAAGAGCCCGGGGGGTTGATCAAGAAATCTGCGATTCGGGTCGACAGACGTGTTGTTAGAGCTGAAAAAGAAGGTCTGCTTGCCTCCGTAGACCGTAATCAAGCTAAGTCCGGCCTCAATACCATTGATACAACTGTAGTGCCAAGCACTAACGTACCGGCGTCATTTTCCCCAGAGAAGAGTGACAGATTGCATCATCATCCCATGGTTAATGTCATTACCACAAAGAGTAATAACACCGACGACACAAACAAGACTTCAGCCGATGCAGACACAATGCAAGACAAGACCTCAAAGCCGGAGCCTTTCGTGTGGCCTAAATTCCTTCTTACCCTGTCTCGCAATGAGAAAGAGGAAGATTTCCACAGAATGAAGGGCACGAAATTACCACTGAGGCCTAAAAAGCGCGCCAAGCTTATTCAGAGGGCCATCCATGTAAGTATATCTTAGCAAACTCTTTTTCTGTTTGACGTTCTGAATCTACAACCATAAAATTGTAAAAGTAAAGCAGAGTAACTTCTGGGCCTATACTATGTTTTCTTACTGTTCTCTTTTGGCGCCTTGGGATCTTAAGGCATAGTCTTCAATCAATTTAGCTTAGAAATGTAGATCTTCGCATATTTTTCTTAAAATAGCACCATGCAAGGGCAGGGTTCAAACTAGTATTATCTGAAACTGCATTTTAGGATGCCCATATGGTTAGGACCTAACTGTTATTTAGGGCATACAAAGAATGGGCGAGTGCCCTGATCACGAAGATGCTTATGGGTGAGATTTTAACTGGATGATCTCGATCTTCAATTATCTAAATTTTATAAAAGGACCTCCCAAGCTACTATGAGAAGTGGGTGCCTAAGGGCAAAAGTTCACAAGCAAGATCTATTGACCATATAAGAAGCTCTATACCCAAAGTTTTTAGTATTCTGTCCTTTTTACCAGGCAGGCTTTTAAATTTATTGCAGAGGGTTACGAAATATTTTCTTTCTTTCTAAGATTTTTAAAATGGCCCTATTTAAATTTTACATGGTAATATGCACATGCAAGGAATGTCTTTTCAAGTTGCAGTTTTCTTTTCAACTCCATTCCTCTCATTGAATCTTGTCCTCAATTTCATCTATCCTCAAGTTCATCGTGAGTTTGATTCTAGTTTGATTGTTCTTTTATTCACCCTTCATGGTGAATATCTTTCTGCTGAGATGAATATTACAATGACTGGAATTGTGTTTTTCAGCAGCTGATGTTTATGCATCCTTCATCTACAATGCATCTTTAAGTCAATATTAGATATCTTTCTAAATACCAAAGAACACAGAAAATCACTAACTTTTTTGGTCACTATTGTGCTTTAATACTACCCTATATTTAGAATATATGCGTTCAATAACTATTATTGCAATTGATGCTATTAAAATACATGCGTAAGCTGCGAGCAAGTGAAGCTGTTTCATTTATTGTAACTGCCATGCCCTTTTGCAGTCTGTTACCCCTGGTGGTTGGCTTTGTGACATTTCTCAAGAACGGTATGAGGTCAGAGAAAAGAAGTGCATGAAGAAGGTAAATTTCAGTTTTCTGCATTGTTAGAATCTTGATAAGATGTATGGGTTTTATCTTGGTCCACTTCTATCTTTATCTCTTTTGCCCTAACAAATACACCATGCCATTGATGCAGAGACCGAGGGGTTTAAAGGGCATGCGGAGTGCAGATAGCGACTCTGGATAAGCAGGCAATTGCTACACAACTGTACTTGTGAAGAGCTGTTAGTTTGCTGAGTGTATCATAAGTAGTATTCAATCACAACACTAATTTGTCTGCTGCCCTTTGCTTTCTACCATTGAATTTGTTTTGCACGAGGAGTAATTTAAAGCCAAGCCAAGGTGCTTCCAATTAGATGCACCATATCCATGTTAAAAGTTGAAGCCATCCCCATGAAATCAAAAAAATGTATAGTCTTGAAATAACATTGACAACTGTCAGGGATGTAATTCTTCTGACCAGAAGAACAATTCTGGAGCAATATCATCCCTATTCTTGACTTGCTTTGGCAGATTTTCAGCTACTGCAATTTTATAAATTCTTTGTAAACATTTCAAGGAAATTTTAATGATATTCACTTTTTAAATCATATTCTCCTCAAGTGCAATGTCTTCAAGCTACCTGAAAAAGAGTTCAGTTTCTTTCTTTCTCCACGTTGTGCATTTTCATTTGAAGATACTAACAAGTATTAGTCAGGATATGGCAGTTATCTATGTGCTGCATAGAGAATTGTAATAGAAGTAGTTGGCCATTGGCTAGCTGTGTAAGCTGTCATTGATAAAAGGCATTGCGATATCGTTCTTAGTATTGAGAGGCAGGCGAACTCTTTTGCTATGTTATAATGTTGATGAAAGATTTCCCTTACTATTGCTAGTTTTCTTTTTCTACTCTGTAAAAGTATACATGCATTTGTCATAGCCTTGGTGTAGGCTGCTAGATTAGATTTCAGTGCCATCTATGGCCCTTTGTTCCACTGTTGGGGCAGTTTGCATGCGCTAGTGGTTGGGATTAGATTCATCTTTGGGTCTGTCCAATACCGGCCACATATAACAAAATGAGGTGCTTTCTAGCTCTCCACAGAATGTAAGCCACAGTTGGATGCCCAGAGTTTTGGAATTTTTTTAATTCCTAAATTACACCCGTATCAAGTTGCTTTCGTCAACTATGATTTAGATGTAAGTGGAATAGAATGTATGTTGGATATTCTTCTTTGCTTAGAAGGTAAATGCTTATGTAGCTAAATGTTTATAACTTACGTTTCCTTAATTCCAACATGTAAATTACTGTAAGATCACACTGTCCTAGATTACTGTAAGATCATTGAGAGCATTGTTTATACACAGACACTGTCCTAGATTGTTTCTTATCAAATTTCTATGTTTTTAATCAGAGGATATAGATCTGAATCGCGTTTAACAATAGTAGATGAGCTTCGCTTTACATTTTTCTAACAACATCAAGCACAGTAGCTTAGGTAAATTTGTTTAAGAATGTTAACCCTGTAGATTTGTGTTCATAGATGAATAATAGCAGTTGACTTCTGTTCACATATTGGTTATTTCTTTGGTAATAAGAAGCTAACACCAGATCTTGGCTCTTCTAGCATGGTTGGAAGAGG
>APFE031574974.1:39396-79104 GCA_000404065.3 Pinus taeda | reverse complement strand
ATATACGAAGCAGCGAAGATTCAAATCTTCTGCATGCGCCACTGACGTTTTCCTTTCAGAAAAAGTAAACCCGAGTTCAAATCTCGTGAACACCTCGTTGCTGTTCGTAAACCCTATCCCCACCAATCTAACCGACCCACTTCCTTTCAAATACGTTGCTATGTCCAAATAACCTTTTAACCAAAAAACCAAAATACATAATTATTATTATTTTTTTTTTTTGGGGTTAGGCCTTGATAACCCATAAACACCTATTAGCTTCATCAGATTGACACGTGTCACTAGCACAGCCATCCCGAGGCGTTTTATAATTAGCTGGTAACTAATCTTAAGAAAATGCCCTCGCCGCAAAAGACGCTGACGTGCAACCGTCGATTGATTCCATCGGACGGTGCCACTGAGGGCTATGCCTTGAGAAGCTTAGAGCGGTTTAAGTTGGGAAAGTTTAGGGAGAGCGAGAGAGAGGAAAATAAAATGGAAACGTTGGACTCCCATATAAATAAAAAGAGAAACTGAATTTACTTTGAAGAGGCCAGACGAGGTAGAGGAGAGGAGATGAATGCATGAATGTAGGAGGAGTTTTTTGCTCGGTTGTTCAGTGGAGTAACCCAGGGAAGAGATGCGTTTAAATGCCGGAGGAATTAGTAGCAGGTGAAGTTTTTAAGCACTGGACCTTCATCTGCACTTGTTGAAGATTTTATCGAGCCAAATCTTGGAGCTTTTGGCCGATTATTTGAAAATCTTCGGCGAGGTGTAAAGGCTGCTTTATGAAGCCATTCTGGATGAATTTTATGTAAGCTTCTTGGTTTTCTTTAGCGATTTGGCTCAAATTGGCTGGAGTTTTAGCCGGTATTTAAATGTTATCTTTAAAGGGGAAGGTTGGGCGATTGGGCTGAGTTGATCCGTTGTTTGAATGATTTAACTTAAATCTTTCGAGTATTGCAGAAGGAATTTTAACTTTCCGCCAAAGTCCGGGCTGATTTGGCTTCCTTTGCTGGAGAAGCTAGTTTGGAGGCTATATCGACGGAAGATGAAGTTTTTTGTAATTTCTTTAGGCGTGAAGAGGCCGATTCATTGGAGTTTCCAGTGATCTGTATTACAGAGACTGTATACTGTTTTGTTGGCTAGCGTTACGATGGTTAGCAGCTAACATTTTTATGTAAGCAGAAGGAATCTTGATGATGTTGGATTCTCTCGGCTAAATATTGAAGGATATGGTAATATCCTGGAGATTTTCTGAAAAATCTCAGGATATCCGTGGCTTGCCCTGCGTTTTTCTTTAATCTGCAGGATTTTCTTTGTGTAGCTTGAAGATATTTAGCAGCTGATAGTTTTGCAGCAGTCGAGGGATTTCTTCAAAATATTAGAGGATTTGGGTAACTGTCGGCTAAATATAGAAGGACTTGGTGATATTTGTATAATTTTCATAGTTTCAAGATATCTCTGGTTGGTTTTTTCCCTTTAAGCTACAGGGCTTTCTTGTGTAACTTGAAGATATTTAGCAGCTGACATTTTTCTGTGGGATTTTGGAGGATTTGGGGGCCTCTGGGCTAATTATCCAAGGATTTGGCAACATTTTTTAAAAATTTCTGAAAAGCATCAAGAAATACCTGGCCTGCTTGTCGTTTTCTTTAAGTTGAAGGATATTTCTTTTGTAGCATCAATAATTTTCCGAGTTGAAGATTTTCGGTAGGTTCTGCTTTGAGAATTGCAAGTTTCCGAATTAAACTGAAGGATTATTCCTCTTTGGCCGTTGGATTAATATGAAAGAATACATTCACATGGAGAATGCACCGGAGAATCCCATTTGTAAAAGTTTTCTGCAATGGGGAAGCCACAAGCGGATGAGATGCGTGAAGATTCACGGAAAGGCCTCGGCGGAAAAAGAGCCCGGGGGGTTGATCAAGAAATCTGCGATTCGGGTCGACAGACGTGTTGTTAGAGCTGAAAAAGAAGGTCTGCTTGCCTCCGTAGACCGTAATCAAGCTAAGTCCGGCCTCAATACCATTGATACAACTGTAGTGCCAAGCACTAACGTACCGGCGTCATTTTCCCCAGAGAAGAGTGACAGATTGCATCATCATCCCATGGTTAATGTCATTACCACAAAGAGTAATAACACCGACGACACAAACAAGACTTCAGCCGATGCAGACACAATGCAAGACAAGACCTCAAAGCCGGAGCCTTTCGTGTGGCCTAAATTCCTTCTTACCCTGTCTCGCAATGAGAAAGAGGAAGATTTCCACAGAATGAAGGGCACGAAATTACCACTGAGGCCTAAAAAGCGCGCCAAGCTTATTCAGAGGGCCATCCATGTAAGTATATCTTAGCAAACTCTTTTTCTGTTTGACGTTCTGAATCTACAACCATAAAATTGTAAAAGTAAAGCAGAGTAACTTCTGGGCCTATACTATGTTTTCTTACTGTTCTCTTTTGGCGCCTTGGGATCTTAAGGCATAGTCTTCAATCAATTTAGCTTAGAAATGTAGATCTTCGCATATTTTTCTTAAAATAGCACCATGCAAGGGCAGGGTTCAAACTAGTATTATCTGAAACTGCATTTTAGGATGCCCATATGGTTAGGACCTAACTGTTATTTAGGGCATACAAAGAATGGGCGAGTGCCCTGATCACGAAGATGCTTATGGGTGAGATTTTAACTGGATGATCTCGATCTTCAATTATCTAAATTTTATAAAAGGACCTCCCAAGCTACTATGAGAAGTGGGTGCCTAAGGGCAAAAGTTCACAAGCAAGATCTATTGACCATATAAGAAGCTCTATACCCAAAGTTTTTAGTATTCTGTCCTTTTTACCAGGCAGGCTTTTAAATTTATTGCAGAGGGTTACGAAATATTTTCTTTCTTTCTAAGATTTTTAAAATGGCCCTATTTAAATTTTACATGGTAATATGCACATGCAAGGAATGTCTTTTCAAGTTGCAGTTTTCTTTTCAACTCCATTCCTCTCATTGAATCTTGTCCTCAATTTCATCTATCCTCAAGTTCATCGTGAGTTTGATTCTAGTTTGATTGTTCTTTTATTCACCCTTCATGGTGAATATCTTTCTGCTGAGATGAATATTACAATGACTGGAATTGTGTTTTTCAGCAGCTGATGTTTATGCATCCTTCATCTACAATGCATCTTTAAGTCAATATTAGATATCTTTCTAAATACCAAAGAACACAGAAAATCACTAACTTTTTTGGTCACTATTGTGCTTTAATACTACCCTATATTTAGAATATATGCGTTCAATAACTATTATTGCAATTGATGCTATTAAAATACATGCGTAAGCTGCGAGCAAGTGAAGCTGTTTCATTTATTGTAACTGCCATGCCCTTTTGCAGTCTGTTACCCCTGGTGGTTGGCTTTGTGACATTTCTCAAGAACGGTATGAGGTCAGAGAAAAGAAGTGCATGAAGAAGGTAAATTTCAGTTTTCTGCATTGTTAGAATCTTGATAAGATGTATGGGTTTTATCTTGGTCCACTTCTATCTTTATCTCTTTTGCCCTAACAAATACACCATGCCATTGATGCAGAGACCGAGGGGTTTAAAGGGCATGCGGAGTGCAGATAGCGACTCTGGATAAGCAGGCAATTGCTACACAACTGTACTTGTGAAGAGCTGTTAGTTTGCTGAGTGTATCATAAGTAGTATTCAATCACAACACTAATTTGTCTGCTGCCCTTTGCTTTCTACCATTGAATTTGTTTTGCACGAGGAGTAATTTAAAGCCAAGCCAAGGTGCTTCCAATTAGATGCACCATATCCATGTTAAAAGTTGAAGCCATCCCCATGAAATCAAAAAAATGTATAGTCTTGAAATAACATTGACAACTGTCAGGGATGTAATTCTTCTGACCAGAAGAACAATTCTGGAGCAATATCATCCCTATTCTTGACTTGCTTTGGCAGATTTTCAGCTACTGCAATTTTATAAATTCTTTGTAAACATTTCAAGGAAATTTTAATGATATTCACTTTTTAAATCATATTCTCCTCAAGTGCAATGTCTTCAAGCTACCTGAAAAAGAGTTCAGTTTCTTTCTTTCTCCACGTTGTGCATTTTCATTTGAAGATACTAACAAGTATTAGTCAGGATATGGCAGTTATCTATGTGCTGCATAGAGAATTGTAATAGAAGTAGTTGGCCATTGGCTAGCTGTGTAAGCTGTCATTGATAAAAGGCATTGCGATATCGTTCTTAGTATTGAGAGGCAGGCGAACTCTTTTGCTATGTTATAATGTTGATGAAAGATTTCCCTTACTATTGCTAGTTTTCTTTTTCTACTCTGTAAAAGTATACATGCATTTGTCATAGCCTTGGTGTAGGCTGCTAGATTAGATTTCAGTGCCATCTATGGCCCTTTGTTCCACTGTTGGGGCAGTTTGCATGCGCTAGTGGTTGGGATTAGATTCATCTTTGGGTCTGTCCAATACCGGCCACATATAACAAAATGAGGTGCTTTCTAGCTCTCCACAGAATGTAAGCCACAGTTGGATGCCCAGAGTTTTGGAATTTTTTTAATTCCTAAATTACACCCGTATCAAGTTGCTTTCGTCAACTATGATTTAGATGTAAGTGGAATAGAATGTATGTTGGATATTCTTCTTTGCTTAGAAGGTAAATGCTTATGTAGCTAAATGTTTATAACTTACGTTTCCTTAATTCCAACATGTAAATTACTGTAAGATCACACTGTCCTAGATTACTGTAAGATCATTGAGAGCATTGTTTATACACAGACACTGTCCTAGATTGTTTCTTATCAAATTTCTATGTTTTTAATCAGAGGATATAGATCTGAATCGCGTTTAACAATAGTAGATGAGCTTCGCTTTACATTTTTCTAACAACATCAAGCACAGTAGCTTAGGTAAATTTGTTTAAGAATGTTAACCCTGTAGATTTGTGTTCATAGATGAATAATAGCAGTTGACTTCTGTTCACATATTGGTTATTTCTTTGGTAATAAGAAGCTAACACCAGATCTTGGCTCTTCTAGCATGGTTGGAAGAGGAAGCAAAGCCTTGTACTTTGATGTACAGCTGTTATTTCATTGGAGATTCATGCTTTGTTTTTGCAAAAATGTCCAAGCCTTACAGCTATTTCAGTTACAAACATTTAGGAATCCCCACCTAACGGGCTTGATTTTGTTACTGTCCTTCATTTGCTGGTTACTTGGAATCTGTTATTGTAGCATTTCTTGTTGTGTTGTTGCATTCTTTGTAGGCATTGAATGGTGGCTAATTAGAATCATGGCCAATCATGAGAGATTTTACTTTTTCATTGTGGGGAGTTTGAAGTTTTGAACAGATTTTTACGATACTTGTCTACATGCAGGATCTAAAAAAGTAGGTTTAACAATATGAATTTCCGAATCTGGGTTGGTATATTCTGGTGGTAGGCCATGGACTAACAATTTAAAGCACTCATCTTTAAGGTAAAGTGTGGTTAGGGTTGTTGCTTGATTGAATTTGTTGTTTAGCAGTGTGGAATAGTTTGATCAAACTGGGATTGAGATTATGTATAATATGTATTGGAAGTCCTAAATTTTATTGTTGCGCAAAATCTTATGTGCACTAGGAGGTTATTTTTGACATGGGTTAGTATTGAACTGCACGGATCAACAAGGTGGTCATTACTATCCGACATCTAGGCTATATTGTCTCTGTAAGTACTTTAAAAAAAAGTTAATTCGACTTTCTGTTTTTTCTACCAGGATCTAAAAAAGTAGGTTTAACAATTTGAATTTCCGAATCTGGGTTGGTATATTCTGGCGGTTGCTTGATTGAATTTGTTGTTTAGCAGTGTGGAAGAGCTTGATCAAACTGGATTTGAGATTATGTATAATCTGTATTGGAAGTCCTAAATTTTATTGTTGTGCAAAATCTTATGTGCACTAGGAGGTTATTTTTGACATGGGTTAGTATTGAACTGCACGGATCAACAAGGTGGTCAATACTATCCGACGTCGAGGCTATATTGTCTCTGTAAGTACTTTTAAAAAAAGTTAATTCGACGTTCTGTGTTTTCTACCAGGATCTAAAAAGGTAGGTTTAACAATTTGAATTTCCGAATCTGGGTTGGTATATTCTGGTGGTAGCCCATGGACTAACAATTTAAAGCACTCATCTTTAAGGTAAAATGTGGTTAGGGTTGTTGCTTGATTGAATTTGTTGTTTAGCTGTGTGGAAGAGCTTGATCAAACTGGGATTAAGATTATGTATAATCTGTATTGGAGTCCTAAATTTTGTTGTTGAGCAAAATCTTATGTGCACTACGAGGTTATTTTTGACATGGGTTGATATTGAACTGCACGGATCACCAAAGTGGTCATTACTATCTGACGACGAGGCTATATTGTCTCTGTAAGTACATTTTTTTTTGTTAAAGTTAGAGTTTCTGTGTTTTCTACCATGTGGGCATTTTATTTTACATATAACATGGCCCTATGGGAATCTGATTATTTTATTTTCTTTTCCCTTTTTGAAAGTAATGCTCACTTTCGGCATCTATATTGGTCACAGGATCATTTTAAGAATTAAAAGTTTATTATGCATGGGAGTAGTGTTGTTGGCACTTTTTAAGATAGTAGTTAGGCGTGTTGTTAATCATCTTTTTTTTGGTTGAAATTTCATCATTTCGCTGCAAAACAATGTCGGTGATAGGCACCGACAAAGTCATAGACCAAACAAATATTCACATGTTGCTGGGTTGAACGAAAGTTTAGCGAGATGGCTGTCGAATTCTCTTATTGAAATCCTTAAAGTTTCTCATGTAATTCACCTCAAGGTACTTATGTTTGGAATGACAAGAAGGCACTGTAAATAAAAAAAGTTTGGAATGACAAGAAGGCACTGTAAATAAAAAAAATTAATGTGGCACATGACCAAAAAGAATCTTGTTAAGCAACACATGTTGGGATAGTTTGACTCTCGTTAGGCAACACATGCTGTTATTATTTGACTCTAGTTGATGGGTTACATGTTGACTTATTTAAAATTTATCATTTGCAATTTCTAGTTGATGGTACATGTTGACTTATTCATAATTGAATATTTGCAATTTCTTGGATACTATTTGGTGGTGTTGTGATCTGCAATTTCTAGAATACATTTTTTTGGATACTATATTAGGTGGTGTTGTTAAGTGGTATAAGTGACTGGATGTGGTTTTGCCATTGAAGATTGCAAGATCAATGGGGCCTTCCATATAAGGAAACATTATTGTAACCAGAGACGAGGGTTCCATTAAAAGCAAATGCATTATTAATGGGGCTTTGTAGCTAAGGTGCTAATTGCTTGCATGTAGGTGCAGGGAAACACAAGTACAACAAATGACAAGGGTTGTTTGTGCACAAAGGCTTGGGGTAACAATGGGCTGTTGGTTGTGCACAAAAGTCTAGGGGTAGTAATCTGTAAAAAGAGTTGAGGGCATACTATTTTGAGTGGCCTTAAAGTTGTAACATATTAAAGGCCATATCTCAATATTCCCCTTCAGAAGCCCCATCGCAGAGATTACATTGAGTAGAGTAGCTCAACAATAAATTTAAGCAAATGTTACATTTACTTCATAATGTTTTGATCAACGTGTATCATTTAAAATTGTGAATCAGGCATGCAGTGATGGTTGGCTTAATAAGTTCATTGCGTAGTTGTAAGTGCTGTACTTCGGATAACTAAATGAGACTATTGCAAATTTGTCTTACACTACAATTTATGCGTGCTTTGCAACTTGCCATGTGTTTCCACAGATTACGTAGACTTGTGATTAAAATCCATACTTCAAATGTATTTTCATACGGTCAGCGTTTTAAGGTGGCGCATTGTGGAAGGTTTGTTGAAAAATTCACCAGATTCACACGCTGTAGCAACGTGTCATTGGAATGTGACTTTGGAATTTCCACGCAAAGGAAAAAGATTAGGGTGCACACTCTCGAAGAAAGTCGACACAAACTTTTTTTTGTACAAGTTAGGTCAGCATGAAGTTTAAAATGTGAAGTGGAATTTACTTTTACCTTTTAATACCTTGCAAATAGAAAATGGAACGTTTACTAGTTTTGTCACATCTATTAGTTTTTCAATTTATATGCTTTGAAAATCACTTTGAAAAAAGGATGATGGATAACAAATCATTAGTTTTTTCTTTTATTTTTGATTTTTTTCTTAAAAACGATGATGGAGAACAAATTGTTCTAGCTTTTTATATTCATTTTTGAAATTTTCATGAACATATTAGGAGGTCGATATTGTTTATTTATAACATATCTTTTAGATTTCAGGGTATCTAGTGACTAAGTTGTATTTGCGCTTTTTATAATGACGAGTTGTCTCTTTCGTATATATATATATTCTAAGGTTTTTATAATTTCTTCACAATATTTGATCCTTCTTATGTATTTTTAAATATAAAGAAAATTAAGAATATTCTTTTGAATAGAAAAATACAACGTTTTTACTGATGTTCGATTTTTTATTGATTCTTTATTTTTAAAAATAAAGAAAACTAAGAATATTCTTTTGAATAAAAAAATATAACGTTTTTATTGATGTTCGATTTTTGATTAATTATGTATTTTAAAAATAAAGAAAATTAAGATTATTTCTTTGATTGAAAAAATATAATGTTTTTTTGTAAATTTTTCTAGTGAAACATAAACATTGCTTTACAAAAAATCAGTATTTTGTTATCTCATTTTTTTTTTTGGGCAAAATAAGTGTTTTGCTATCTCATCTTTTTGTGGTTTGCCACAAGAAAAACTAAACGAATGACCATGAGTGCTATTGTCATAAGAATCAATATCAAAACTTTCTAAATCTAAATATTGAGCTAGCTAATTGCATGGTAAAACACTATATGAAACTTTAGACATACATATAACTATTAAAACAAAATTACGTAGTTAAAATTTCAACTAAGAATTTTGAACAATCATTGTTTTCAAAAGACGTCACTGGGGTCGAGTCTTGTGCACTGGAACTAGCTGGGTGTTTAAGATCACATTGGAGATGTCCTTAGATATGAATAGGGGAGCATCAAGGCTGGCCAAGCAGGAGTGTTGGTGGCATTGGATTGTCTGGCCAAGCAGGAGTGTTGGTGGCATTGGATTGTCTAAATTTCATTGAGGCATGCAATGATCTTATTGCGGCCCTCATATTGCTCTTTTAGCATAAGAGTGTCTTCATTTGCCAATGGAGGGTAATAGAATTAAAATTTTGAGTCTGCCTTCCCTTGGTATGACGAGGTTAGGTACCCAACTAGCAACTTCACTTTGGATTTTTGAGTTAGATATGACGAGGTTAGGTACCCAACTAGCAACTTCACTTTGGATTTTTGAGTTAGATATGACGAGGTTAGGTACCCAACTAGCAACTTCACTTTGGATTTTTGAGTGCCTGGCGATCATTGGTGGTTAGTGCTTCTAATTGACAAATCTCAACTTGGATTTTGGGGGGTTAACATGTGGAACATGGCGGCAACTAATTGGGCTTGTGTCTGGACATGGGGCTTACTATTTCATCTTTGTGGTTTTCCACAAGGGAAACCAATCTAATGATGATGAGTGCTATTATCGTAAGACCCAATATCAAAACTTTCTAAATCTAAAACTGACCTAACTAATTGCTTGATAAAACACCATTTGAAACTTTATACATAATGACAACATGGTAGTTCCCTGTTATCTTGGCTATACATCTAGCTATTAAAATAAAATTTTGTAATCAACATTTTCACCAAGAAATTTGAACAATTATTATTTGTCAGAAGACGTCATTGGGGTTGAGTCTTGTGCACTGGAACTAGTTGGGTGTTTAAGACCACATCGGAGATGTCCTTCGATATGCGCCAAACGAGCACCAAGGCTAGCCTAGCAAGGGTGTTGGTGGCGTTGGACACTCTAAATTTCATTGAGACATGCAATGATCTCATTGCGGTCCTCATATTTCCCTTTTAGCACATAGCCTAAGAGTCTTTATTTGCCAATGGAGGGTAATAGAATTAAAATTTTGACTCCGCCTTCCCTTGGTATGAGGAGGATCAAGTACCTAGCTAGCCACTTCAGTTTGGATTTTTGAGTTAGAGTAGGCCTGGCGATAATTGGTGGTTAGTGCTTCTAATTGACAAACCTCAACTTGGATTTTTTTGGTGGGGTGGTTGATGTGTGGAAGATGGAGGTAATTGATTGGGTTTGTGTTTGGGTGTGGGCCCTACCAGAAGGTCCACATCCTTTAGAGTCCCACTGGAATCTCATCCTTTGGTGCAACACAGTGTTGGAGAAAAGGCCAACTATAGAAGACAACAACCCCCAGAGGAGGTGAAAGCCAATAGTACCGACAAGATACAACCAAGGGAAATTCGTTAATTCATTTGAAGAGTGGACTTGACTAAATGGTGGGAGAGGGTGAGGTGTCAAGTGTTGAGAGGGAAGAGCCATGGGTAGGCCTTGGGTTTAGATAAAATACCTAGAGAACCACAATAGTCTAAGAGAGTTTATTGCCACCAGGTCACTCTGCGGTCCAAACACCATATACCATAATGCAAAGAGAGACAAACTCAAAGCTTGTAAAAGAGTGGACATAGGAATTGTCACCCATTCTTTGGTAGCCCTTCAGACTCAACTATTTTTTGTTTGAGTCCCTTGAATTCAATGTCATAATCCTTCCTTAGCCTCGTCCTTGCACCTAGAACCATTTCTTGTAGTGTTGCAGATGCAAACATAATCCACTCTCGGGGGACCAAGACCTAAGACGCTGATATTGTAATATAATTGTCCCACGTTTCGTGGGGATTCTTCACTTGCAGCGCAAGAACACATATCAACAATAAGGAAAGAATGAATGCCCAATGGAGGTAAGTCTATCATCGTAATGCTGTAATGCTGTATACTGGAGGGTTAGTTGACATATGTGGTTGCATGGGGCTGGATGTCCATGCCACACCCCTCTTAAATGCAAGGAGAGGTAGCAGGGTGGTGAGCCTCCCACCTTGTATTGCTAGCTCTTTGTCCAACTCCCCAACTGGGGAAGAAAAATATAACACCTTTACTAATATTGTTGTTGTTTTTTCAAGGGTTGCGTATTTTACTTTTTTAAGATAAATAGTTTTCATTTTAAGGGTTTTTAGTGAAGTGATGATAAATAAATTTTAGGGAAATCATAAATAGTAAATCTAGGAAAATCATAAATACTAAATCACAATGAAAATGCAAAATGATCATATTTTTTGAAATTGGGTTTGAAGTATAGCATAATTGGATAGTATCTTGGTTAAAATTTTGTGAACTTTAAAATGTGCAATGATTTTTTTTTTGGGAAAATTATAATGAAAATGTAAAATGACGATATTGTTAGAAATTAGATTTGACGTTGAATTTAGTGGTGGTAGGCTTGAAACTTTATTTTCAAGAAAGTTGAAGTTGTGGGATAAATACAATCATTGTCTGTTCACTAAGACATCATGATCATGGTTCAAGCATTTTCCTTGTTGAGAGTTTACATATTCTTCTTTGAAAGTTTTAGTGAAAAATTGCCTCAATTTAGAAATTTACCAAAAGTTTCACCAAGAGTCTTATTTAACTCTCCACTAAAAATCATGGAGGTTGACTTATTAAAGAATATGTCCACTGAGAGATTTATCTACATTCTTGGCTAAACCCTAATGGTTATATTGTATTGAGTCAAGATATACGACTTTCTTTACTAGAGAAGATGTAATTCGTTTCTCTCTCTACGCTCTTAGCCAAATTAGAATATAGCTATAATGTATTGAGTGAAAGTATGCAACTTTATTAAGGAGTCTCTCTCTCTCACTCTCACACACACACACACACACAACAAAACACTTGTATTGTATTGAATTAAAATCAATTTTTTTCTTCTATTAAAGAAGAGGTACATAATATCATAATGACATCATACATAATATTATAGAATCATAGGGCGAGGGATTTCCATGTAGTGACTCTTCTTTCCTACTTGAGTTTCTCTTCATTCTTGAGTTGAATAAATTCTAATAAGATGACAACAAAGTACATTATCCATACTTGTTAAATTAAGTGTTGGTGGTGATGTTGCATCATGTAAGTTGATGTTCACTTAGGTAGCCCACTCTTTTTTCTTCTTGGAAAATTTTGCCCATTCCTCATGTTGATCTTGGAATGTTGGTGTTGGTTCTCATAGCTTTCCTTATTGTAGTTCCCTTTCACTTTGGGCTTCCTCTTAAGGGATAAATATTGCTGGTATTTGAGACCTTTTGGTATCATCCTTGTTCTCCACTACATTTAACCCGATGTCTTTGTCCCCTTTCTAAGGGGGGATGGAGAGCTATGTTCACCAAGGAAGAGGTGTGAGGAGAGAGTTTGTGATTTCTATTCCTAGGTGGGTAGACGAACTTGTTAATTAGTTTCCCTTGCCAATTGTTGAATTTTTGTTTTTGTTAGTACCTTTGGATCTTGAGATGGAGCTAACGACACTGGTGTTTCTTCTTTTGGGTCATTAATAGGGGCCAACAACACTAGATATACATTGGGTGACTTGTCTTACAACTCTTCCTATGGAGGGGGTCACTTTGTGGCTTCCCTTCTCCTTACAAGTTGGTGAAGGGACTTCTTTCTGGGGCAAGTTGGGGCTTGATGGGATGGTCCTTAGGAGTTCCTTGTTGATAAGATGATGCTCTTCCATTGCTCTCACCCATCTTCTGTGAAATGTCTTGAGGTCTCAACCTTTTTGCTAGTTTGTGGGTAGTGGAGTATGGAGTAACAGATTTTAAAGCATGCTCTACGTTAGAGGTCTACTTGCTCGTAATCAGGGGGTTGCATCCATGTGTATTCTTTTGCAACCAATGTGATTTCTATTAAATTTTATTTTGTTGAAATTCATTCCATGAATCACATTTCTACTCATAAATGGAATTTTCCCAATGCATTTCCAATATCACTATGAGGAGTCAAAATAAAAGTGTAAGGCTATTTCAGATCATTGAGTGTTGCCCTAGAACTATGGTCCTTAATTGAGCATGCAATTTTTGTCCTCAATGATTTGAAATTGGAGGAGAACTCCTCCTACCTAAAAAGTGATCGTTCTCTGACTCTTTGCAAGGAAAAGTGGGTCTTATGACAAAACAAGTTTTCAAAGGTCTCTTCAACGACTATGAGTTAGTTTTCCATGTAAACTTAAAAAATAAGCAACATCTCATCATTTAACTCATAGACATTCATGAAGAGCAACAACAAATAATTTGGTGACGAAGTTCACCCCTCCTTAGCTACATTTCCGGGCTTGCCAACGTAGCTAGACCGCTCCATATATTCAATGAAAAAGAGCACATAAAGTTCGTTGATAAAACAAGTGGTTAGTTTCCCCTTCAAAGAAACGTTCTTCTGCAAATAAATCTCACTATAAACAACATGAAAACCTATAGTCAGTGATGAAACTATCAACAACAAAAGGTGTCTCCTACAAAGACCCAATACTCCATCTGAAAATGAGCATACAAGTACTTCAATTCCACATTGAGGTACAAAAAAAAAGCTTTCCTCAACAAGGCATAGTGAGAAAAGACAAAATGAGCTGCACCCTACAAGTCACAACCACTGCAGTAAACTTCTTAAGATAAGAAAACCCCTACAAGACCTTCTCCATGCTCAAACACCTTCAAGAATTGCTCCAAAACACTGATGATCTATACACCCATGGACTTGAATCTGCAAAAAGTCTCTTCAAGTGTGCTCCAATCAGTGAATAGAGGTCACCATTAAATCTAAGATGTCCAAAAACCCCTATTTGGCCTCTTCTTGAGCTCCAAAAGGCCAAAAACTCTTCTTGTTATGGCTCTGACAAGCTCTAAAAACTCCTCCTTTGTGATTCATCCTACCAATCGAATAAACTATCTAACAAACCTACAAATCCACCATGTTTTCCGTTGTAGAGGTGACAAATTTCCTCGCCAAAGGTGCGATTTGTTGGATAATTAAATTGCTCAATAACCTCGTGAGTAGAAAAATCTGGTCACATCGGCACCATAAGGCTAAGGGCTGGGCCTAACCGCCCTCCCCCGTTGGCCTAGACCCCTTAACCGTCAGGTCTGTGGTTGCGTTGGCGCGATATGGCCAGGGGTCGGGGCTAATTGCATGCCCCTGTCGCTGGAGCACTTGTTCTCCATGCGTTTGGTCCTGTGTGAGGCCATATGCCTAGGGCTAGGGCTAAGTCTTTGCTCCCTGCTTGATTGACACTTGTCGAGGTCATGTGCAGGTTAACGAGACCAGGGGTTGGGCTGGTCCCAAGCCCATCCTCCCAAACATGTGCTAAAGTAAAATTTGAAAAGCGCTAGTGCCATATGGTGTTAAGAAATACCACATAGGAGGATTGGTGAGGCTCTTGACTTGGTCGAGGGAGGTCCTGTGTTCAAACCCGACTAAGGCTGTTCGACCCTTGCTAAAATTTCAACCAGCCACGGGGTGCCACGTGGTGGCCTCTAGTTGGGCCACATGGCATACTCTCATTGGACCACCTCAAACAAAAATTTGACAAATCAAAATGAGCCAACTCGCCCAGTACTAGGTTACCACTTGGAAATCCCGCATTGGTCCTTACCTTCCTAGTAGACCTACTGATGTCAACGGTACAACTTCCTAGTCAGCAACCCAGTCAACAACCCTGCTAATTTTTTAACTGTTAATCGAAAACTTCAGAACATCATAACTTTTTTATACAACATCAGATTGAGATGAAACAAGTGTCGTTGGAATCAAAACGATGAACACTTCAACTTGATGCTAATTTCGAAATATTCTGAGCACTTTCATTTTTGAGCTAAATTTTGATCACCAGATCATACCTCGCCACTAGGAACTTTTGGACTCCAAAAGTTTACTTCTCCTAGTAAATAAAATGAGGTTGAAACTCAAAAATTCCTAGAACTCAATCCATATATGCTCTGTTTTCAATTGGTGCCCTTCAAGCCCCGATCAAGGCACTCCACCTATCTTCTTTGTGAAGACCTACCGTCCCGTTAAGAATCGAACCACAATTCTTATCACTATGTAGGAACAAAAACGTTGATGAGTGGAATCTCAACATTTTCTTTAAACCCATCTTTCACAACTCAAACAAATTCATCTTGAAGTTCCATTGCTAAATACAAACTTGACTTTCCATCTTGGAAATCAGAAGCAATACACTCCCTGTCACGCACTGAAACAAATTTTGCGTTATTGTCGTTAAACTGTGCTTGTACATAAAAGTACTATGGCTGCAAAAATTCAATGACACCATTGGCTTTTCCTACAAAAACATAGTCATATCTTGTACAATCTTAAACAAAGATTATATTCACAACAAGTTTCATTTTGAACACTTGTATCGTTGAGTACATGACAAACTGCAGACAAACTTGGACGATAAACATTGTACATCCCAAAAGTCCGTTAAACATTTGGACTTATAAACAAACCAACACATAACATGTCAATGAGAAAAACATACTTATTGCACATAGTGATTAATCTTGTTCACTTTACAAAAGTACCCAAAAACAAGCTTTTACAATTTACAAAACAACAAACTATACAAACAATCTACCCAATCTTTGCCTCTCATAGGATTATGGGTTCTCTTTTTGCATCTACTTTGCTTTTAAGGTTGCCTTAGGAATGCCACGGGTCCTCTTTGCCATCTCTTTCTTCCCTTGCATTGGTTTGCATAACCTCCTTATCCTTCTTGGAGCGAAGCTCTGGATGTAGTTTCCAACATCATTCATTCTCATGCCCATGCATCTTGCAATGGGTACAAAAGTACTTTCTCTTGCTTGCCAACAAGGAAGTCCTCAAATGTGAAGGAGATTCATCATGCTTGATGCCAATAATCTGATCCATTTTTTTGACCATTACCATGCGTTGCTCACAAACAACCACACATTGGTCAAATGCATCACATAAAGTGCAAGGATACATGTCCCACAAAATGATCAAAATTACTAGCATTTGGAAAACACCCATGAGATATATACCTGTCCCTTGGGCTACAACTTTGACGATGTGAAGTGAACGATGAAATGCAAGGTCCTTTAAAACATTCATCTCTTTTAGGAGACAAATGAACATTGTCATCACCATCTTGGTGTGACATATCATCCTTTGATGACTGATTTTCCTCAAATCGTTTAGAGAATTCTCAAAACTCTCTTTGAACATACCCCAATCCTTGATATTTTGGTCTCTCTTTCACCATGATATGATTAGTAATCCCTTGGCCATTGATGCCGAGGCCTCCTCCTTCATAGCCCATCTTAGATAGCAACTTCATACCAATGCCTCAGTGTGTTGTTCAAATGCTACAAAAGAGGTGTTATGAACATAAATAGAAGGATTTGAACTTGAGATGCTTATTACCTCCTTAGAATTTCCACCCATATTTTCTGGTTTAGATGATGATGACGAATGTACAGATGACTCAAGCCACCCACTTTTACTAACATGCATATGATGAGAATCTTTGAGATGTTCGCAAATGCATCATTTTCCACATAAGGTCCATAACCTCTGTTTGCACCATGACCACATATTGGCTTCACTTCGAAGGTATCCTTCTGTTGTAAATGGAGTGGAACTCTCACCAACTTGTTTCTCAAGCACTTGTTGCAACTAAAGCCGCATATGCCTCTGCCGCTCTTTAGCAATTTCAACCATTCTTCTCAATTCAACATTCTCCATTCGAAGATACAAGTTCATCTCCTCAAGTTCTTGGAAACTCTTCTTGCCCATTCTTGCAACTTGGTCAAACCTTGCTCTGATACTAATTGATCTGAAATTGGAGAACTTCTCCTACCTAAAAAGTGATCATTCTATGACGCTTTGCAAGGAAAAATGGGTCTTATGGCAAAACATGTTTTCAAAGGTCTCTTCAAGGACTATGAATTAGTTTTTCATGTAAACTTAAACATAAGAAACATATCATCATTTAACTCATACAAGAATTCATGAAGAGAAACAACAAATAATTTGGTGACGAAGTTCACCCCTCCTAGGTTACATCTCCAGGCTTGCTAACCGAGCTAGACCACTCCATATATTAAGTGAAAAATAGTACATAAAGATTGTTAATAAAACAAGTGGCTAGTTTCCCCTTCAAGGAAACGTTCTCCTGGAAAGAATTCTCACCATGAACAACATGAAAACCTACAATCACTCATGAAACCATCAACAATAAAAGGTGTCTCCTACAAAGACCCAAAATTCCATTTGGAAATGAGCATACAAGTACTTCAATTCCACATTGAGGTACTATTATATATCTAGGGGGGATAATATGGGGCAAAGTTAGGTGCCCAAGGGAATAATGTAATAATGAGATGGGCCATAGTAATAAATAAGGTGGTTAACCCGTATCATGTAAGGGACCACAAGTAGTTCACAATAATGTAATAAGCCCATGGTATTAAATAGATGGTATTGAGGGAACCATGGTAATGACCCATGGTATTGTATGCATGAAGTCTATATAGAGGCTAGAGACTCCCCATTAAGAGATGTCAAGGATTATTGTATGAATAGACATATGGCTTGTGGAGTGTTCTCCTTCCTTAAGGAGTGAATGTATGGTGTTGCCCTACCTTAAGGGTTTGATATCAATAAAGTGAATCATTTCTATCTATATTCATATATAGTTATTCTTGGGTATATTTATATTATCATATATTTCTGAGTTAGATCTATAACTAGTGGTAAATGTTATATATCTAGGGGGGATAATATGGGGCAAAGTTAGGTACCCAAGGGAATAATGTAATAATGGGATGGGCCATAGTAATAAATAAGGTGGTTAACCCGTATCATGTAAGGGACCACAAGTAGTTAGAAATAATGTAATAAGCCCATGGTATTAGATAGATGGTATTGAGGGAACCATGGTAATGACCCATTGTATTGTATGTATGAGACCTATATAGAGGCTAGAGACTCCCCATTGAGAGATGTCAAGGATTATTGTATGAACAAGCAGATGGCTTATGGAGTGTTCTCCTTCCTTAAGGAGTGAATATATGGTGTTGCTCTACCTTAAGGGTTTGATATTAATAAAGAAATAGTTCTATCTATTTCTATCTTCTTATTTCTAGGTATATTTGTATTTTCATATATTTTTGGGTCAGATCTATAACAGGTACAAAAAAATATTCCCTCAACAAGACATAGTGAAAAAAGACAAAATGGGCTGCACCCTACAAGTCACAAATGCTGTAGTAAACTTCTGAAGGAAAGAAAACCCCTACAAGGCCTTCTCCATGCTCAAACACCTTCAAGAACTGCTCAAAAAAATTGATTGATCCATACACCCATGGACTTGAGCCTGTAAAAAGTCTCTTCAAATGTGTTCTAATAAGCAAATAGAGGTCACCATTGGATCCAGAATGTCCAAAAACCCCTATCTAGACTCTTCTTGAGCTCTGAAAGGCCAAAAAATATTCCTGTTATGGCTCTCACAACTTTGAAAACTCCTTCTTTGTTATCTGTCCTACAAACCAGATTAACTGTCTAATAGAGCTACAAATTTGCCCTATTTTCCACTGTAGAAGCGACAAATTCACTCGTCGAAGGTGTGATTTGTTGGATAATTAAATTGCCCAAGAATCCTGTGAGCGGAAAAATATGGTAACGTCGGCACTATAAGGCCGAGGGCTGGGCCAAACCGCCCACCCCCTCCAGCCTAGACCCCTTAACTGTCAGGCCTGTGGTCACGTTGACGCTATATGGCTGGGGGCCAGGGCTAACTGTCTGCCATTGCCGTCGGAGCACCTGTTCTCCATGCGCCTGGTCTTGTGTGAGGCCATATGCCTAGAGCTAGGGCTAAGTCTTCCCTCCCCGCCCGATTGGCACTCCGTCGAGGTCATGTGCAGGTTAACAGGACTAGGGGCTAGGTTGGTCCCGAGGCCCTCCTCCCAAACATGTGCCAAGGTAAAATTTAAAAAGCGCCAGTGCCATATGGTGTTATGAAAAGGCTGCGTAGGAGGATTGGTGAGGAGCTTGACTTGGTCGAGGGAGGTCCTATGTTCAAACCCAGTTGAGGCTGTCCAACCCTTGCCATAAGTTTAACCAGCGATAGGGTACCATGTGGCGGCCTCTAGTTGGGCCACATGGCATACCCTAATTGGACCAACTTAAACAAAAATTTGACCAATCAAAACGAGCCAACTTGCCCATTTCATGGCTACCATTTGGGAAGCCCTCATTGGTCTGTACCTGCTCAGTGGACTTATTGATGTTAGCGATACCACTGCCCAGTCAGCTACCCTGCGAATTTTTTAGCCGATGACTGAAAACTTTAGAACATCATAACTTTGTCATACGACATCAGATTGAGGTGAAACACGTGTCGTTGGAATCAGAACAACAAACACTTCAACTTGACATCGGTTTCGAAAGATTATGAGTACTTTCATTTTTGAGCTAAATTTTGATCACGAGATCACTCATTATGGTCAAATTCAACAATGAAGAACCCTTTTGCATATAAAGAGATATAAGTTTCTCCCATGATTTTTGATTTGTAGAAGAAATCCACAAACACAACTATGATTGTTTAAATTGAAAGCCATTTAACATACAATTAACCCATTATTCTTCATATAATGCCATTGGTCGATTGCATTGAAAACCATGAAGATAGTTGGGGTTAGCTATTCACTACTTTCATACTCGCTTCTCATTGTATTCCTTCAGTGAAGGACATCTTGAATGATCACTTTTCTTTCAACAAATACTTAGATGTGGCTTGGGAGAGGCCAAACCTTCAGTGAATACAAGCACATATGGTGCTCGTAGGAGTAAAATTTTAATCACTTGAAGAGAAAGTAGATTGGTCATTGAGTAGTGAATACCAACACTTGGGGGGTTCACAAGAGTAGCCTTCAAATTCTCATTGAAGTGATGGTTTATTAGTCATTCTTGGTAGATGATGATGTAGGTGAAATAAAATCTTGAGAATCAATACAACATAGACTGATGACAAATAAAAGAACTAACGAGGGGTACAATGATGGTGCAACTACTCTCTCCTTGTAAACACAACTCCATTTCTTTTTTAATCTTGGCTAAAAAAGTTGTTATCATCAAAATTAAATTAAATTGAATGTGTGGAAAAGAACAAAGAAAAGAAAAGAAAATGAGATACACATAAAAATATAGAGTTTAAAGTTAATTTTTAAATTTGACTTTTGAATTTGGAGAATAAAATTGGAAGAGAGGTTGGATAATAGAAAATAGTTTTGAAATTCTAAAAAAATAATTTTATTTTAATTAAACATGTTGGTGAGAGAAAAAGTTTAAAGTTTTTTTTTTTTTTTTTTTTTTTGAATTTGGAGAATAAAATTGGAAAAGAGGTTAGAAAATAGAAAATAGTTTTGAAACTCTAAAAAATAAATAATTTTGACATCTTAATTAAACATGGTGAAGAGAGAAAAGTTGAAAGTTGTTTTTTAAATTTGAATTTTGAATTTGGAGAATAAAATTGGAAAATAACTTAATACATATAAAATAGTTTAAAGTTATTTTGTAAATTCGATTTCCGAATTTGTAGAATAAAATTGGAAAAGAGGCAATGTAGGTTTAAAAAAAAAGCTTTAAAATTCTAAAAAAAATATAATTTTGAACTTCTTAATCAAACATGGTGAAGAAGGCTGATTGCAAAGGAGAATATGGTCGTACACAATAATATGATGAACATAGGGGGAAAAATAGATATGATACATGAAAAAAAGCGCAGAGGAAAGGGTCATTAGATACGAGGAGTAATGGGTTTTGAAGGTTTTGAGGGACTTGGAGATCAACACCACATGGATGGATCAAAAGAAAGCTGTAAGGTATTCTCAATACATAAAAGTTCTCTTAACAAATTAATGTTTATGTTGAGATCATATTCACCAAAACATATGTATTGGGATATTAATGAATTGCAATTATGTATTTAAATATTTTTATTTATTCTAAATTTAATTGTGTAATTTTTAACATTATATACATTTAATGTATATTTTTTTTAAATGACATGAAAGGTTAAGTAATTCACGATGAATTAATAATAATAATTTTTTTGGGTAATATAGATTTGATTAAAATACATGAATTTGGACCGTTAATCTTAAATCATAAATTAATTTTAATTATAAATTAATGATGCTATCAATTTAAAATGATATGGTTTGAAAAATCATAAAATTTTTAAAGAGATTAACTAGATTATTGGGAGATAAATTTGTCAAAGAAAAAAAGGTGAATGAAAATATGTCAATAAATTTAGCTAACACTTTCTCATCATTTTGAAAGGTGTAAATAGCGAATGTTAGGATGACTTGTAAAATTGTTGTTGCACTTGCACCGAGAACTATGATAAGTCGATCACTCGATCACTAATAACATTGAAAAAAATTTGGAACCATGAGGAAAACACTTCACAAGCACAAACCATTTGGGGTTAAGTGTGATGAGAGTGATGTACTTGCTTGTTGGACTATAATTTAGGAAGGACCCTACGATGAGACAAGGTATGAGAAATGTAGTGTGATTAGTCAATATAGAGAAAATAATTAAGATTGGTTGGGCATAACAATGATATATAACTAAAATAAAAGTGACATCTTAGTAGGTCACTAACAAAATCTATGGAATGTATTTGTGTTAGTGACAAGACTAGCAGTTATGGAGTAATGATAGAGAGACAAGGCGTGGAAATGACAGGAAGGATAGTGGCGATCAACCGCTATTGGGATATGGGTGGTCATAATAGAGTGTATATATGATTGACTCCTTAATACTCAAACTAACCCACTGTTGAAAATAACAACAAGAAATGCTAAAAATAGCAGTTTGGGTACCAGTGCTGGATTGAGCAGTAGGGAATGAAAAATGGAAGTGCTAAAAATAGCATTCTATTTTTAGTAGTTCAGGATGGATTCCTATTTTAGTTAGTCCCTGGACTAAACATAGGAAGTAAAATTCGAATTTGAACTTAATAGCTGTTTGAAAATAAATTAATTAATTCACCATGAGTTAATTAGTTGTGAAAAATCAAACATGAAATCTATGTGAGGACATGCAACAGTTTCTCCATTAATTGAGGAGTTTATCCATCAGTTAAAGGGATAAGGATGAGTTCTAATTTGAGTTGTAATTAGTTGGCTCAATTAACTGAGTCAAGTCCAGTTAGATTGATTTAAACAGTTTGTTTAAATTAATGTGAGTTCAGTTAGTTAATGCATGCTTGCATATAACTACTGCACTTTAGATAACTGAATATTCTGTCATGAATAGCACATGCATGTCAGTTCAGACAGAGACCCAGTTGAGATCAGAGGAGGGACAATGTACTATCAGTTGGATGGATTTGTCCTATAAAGGAAGCTCATCCATGGAGAAGGGTTTATCTCCTTCAAGATTGCGCAGTTGGGTCAGAGGTTAGTTAGTGTGTGAAGAGGCCAATTCACACAAGTGGCTGCACTGGACCCCAAGGAAAATTACGCAAAGAAATAGGAGGCTTGGAGGGCAGAGGAGAAGGTTTGAGAGAGGCGTTTGACTATCTATGAGCAACAGAGAGATTGCAGAGAGAGCATGATAGCTTGTGAGCTGATTCTTTTTGTAATCCGGACTATTTTCCACTTGTATGATAATACAAAGTTGGGGTTTTAGGTTGAGGCTTTCCCCTGATTATTTCTTCTGTGTTATGTGTGATTGATTGCTTCTTATCAGTTATGTGTGTTCAATTGATCTTGCTCAATTCGATTAAGCTTCCACATAATTGGTTGTAGAAGTAGATCAAGTATTTTGCTTTAGTATATTGCATTATCAGGTGATCTACAGTGGGAATTTCTACATGGTATCAGAGCAAAGGTGATCAAGGAAGAACAACATACAAGAAGGGAGAAGTTCGAAGTTTGTGATTCCTGAATATAGAAATCGAGTTCTTATCACATCTCTATTTCACCTATGGCGTTCAGTGGTTTAAGACTCGAGTATGCCCTTAATGGCAGCTCAAATTATATAGCCTGGAAGGATCACATGGAAGCAATATTAGAGGATAATGGTCTAAAGGACTTCATTGATCAAGAAGTCCCCAAGCTGACTGATGCTACTCAATTGGCAGAATGGAAGAAATGTGTGGCTAGAGAAAGGAGAATACTTCTGGAGGGAGTTCGAGATCACATAGTCTCGAGTCTCCATGAAGGAGACAATATTTTCAATGTGGAAAACATTGAAAGATCTATATCAGAATAGTAGCGACCAAAGGAAGTTGGCATTGAAAGACAAGCTTCAGAAGATCAAGTGTGAAAAGGGCGACACGATATCTATGTATCTGAACAAGCTCAACACATGCAGGGATGAGCTTGGAAGTGTAGGGATCGCGAGAGCTGATGATGACATGGTGAGTCTTGCACTCTTCGGTCTTCCTAAGATCTAGCATAGCTACCAAGACTCGGTTAATGGAAAAGAGAAGTTGCCAGATTGGGAACGATTTTGGTCGGATCGGATGCAGGAGGAGATAAGAAGAAGCACCAGAGATGGTTCTTCATCCATGGAGGATGAAGAAAACTGCGCCTTAGCGAGTAAGGCGAAGAAGGGGAAGGAGAAGGATTCTCTTTCCCAATCCAATTCTTCCTAAGGTGGGAAGAAGTTTGACAAATCGAAAGTGTGATGCTTTCATTGTCATGAGGTGGGCCATTTTACTACAAATTGTCCAATGAGGAAATCCAAGAAGGGATTCGTGGAAGGATCAGAAGGTGAGGCACTGGCCTCACAGTTCGAGTTGGATTTCACACTGTTCACATGCATGATTTCATCCATGGTGGGAAGTGGTTGGTTTTTTGATAGTGGAGCTTCTTTCCACATGACTGGCGACAAGAGTTTGTTCAGTACATTGGAGGAGAAATATCTCCAGATACTCATAGCGATGGGTAATGATGAAAAATATAGTGTCTCAGGTGTATGCACGGTTGTTTTTCAGAGGGAGCATGGAGCTCGCATTACCTTGACCGATGTCAAGTATGTACCAGGACTGAAGAGAAATTTGGTGTCGATCGCGATGCTAGAAGACAGAGGCTATGGTGTAGTCTTTAGTAAGGGAAAGGTTTTCCTTAGACACATCATCACTAGACAGGTGAAGCAGATCGGTTCACAGGTTAAGAACCTGTATGCTATTGAGATTCAAGATGCATGCAAATCCTTGAGGAGTAAGGCAACTGATGGAGACTTGGTGGTTGAGAGGGAGAGTACAAAACCTCTCCACATGCAGCGCCTAGAGAAGTCTCAGATGATTGTGGAGGAGCCACGATTGGTGAAGCAACTTCAGGAGGTTGTGGAGCAGCCACAACTGGGGAAGCCGAGAGGAGACAAAGTGGAGGAATACACTCATGTAGATACCTCTAGTAGGGGGAAATTTCGAGCCAGGTGGGTAGAGGGATCACATGCATCCATACCTCTAGGTAGGAGATGGGGTGATGTAGAGTGTTGCATGTAGAACATTCCAAAGGTACATGATCGGGTTCAAGTTGAATGCCTTTCTTGTTGAGAGGGAGTGTTGAAAATAGCAACAAGAAATGCTAAAAATAGAAGTGCTAAAAATAGCACTGCTATAAATAGTAGTTTGGGTACCAGTGCTGGATTGAGCAATAGGGATTGAAAAATGGAAGTGATAAAAATAACATTCTATTTTTAGCAGTTCAGGATGGATCTCTATTTTAGTCAGTCCCTGGACTAAACATAGGAAGTAAAATTCAAATTTGAACTTAACAGCTGTTTGAAAATAAATAAATTAATTCACCATGAGTTAATTAGTTGTGAAAAATAAAACATGAAGTCTATGTGAGGACATGCAACAATTTCTCCATTAATTGAGGAATTTATCCATCAGTTAAAGAGACAAGGATGAGTTCTAATTTGAATTGTAATTAGTTGGCTCAATTAACTGAGTCAAGTCCAGTTAGATTGATTTAAATAGTTTGTTTAAATTAATGTGAGTTCAGTTAGTTAATGCATGGTTGCATATAATTGCTGCACTTTAGATAACTGAATATTATCTCATGAATAACTCATCCATGTCAGATCAGATAGAGACCCAATTGAGATCAGAGGAGGGACAATGTACTATCAGTTGGATGGATTTTTCCTATAAGGAAGCTCATCCATGGAGAAGGATTTATCTCCTTCAGGATTGCACAGTTAGGTCAGAGGTTAACGAGTGTATGAAGAGGCCAATTCACACAAGTGGCTGCACTA
This sequence comes from Pinus taeda, assembly GCA_000404065.3. Lineage (NCBI taxonomy): Eukaryota > Viridiplantae > Streptophyta > Pinopsida > Pinales > Pinaceae > Pinus > Pinus taeda. The sequence goes on along the minus strand of APFE031574974.1, from coordinate 53,831 downwards.
GACCCCAAGGAAAATTGCGCAAAGAAATAGGAGGCTTAGAGGGCAGAGGAGAAGGTTTGAGAGAGGCCTTTCACTGTCTATGAGCAGTAGAGGGATTGCAGAGAGAGCAAGATAGTTTGTGAGCTAATTCTTTTTTTAATCCAAACTATTTTCCACTTGTATGATAATACAGAGTTGGGGTTTTAGGTTGAGGTTTTCCCCTGGTTATTTCTTCTGTGTTATGTGTGATTGATTTCTTCTTTTTAGTTATATGTGTTCAATTGATCTTGCTCAATTCGATTAAGCTTCCACATAATTGGTTGTAGAAGTAGATCAAGTATTTTGCTTTAGTATATTGCATTATCAGGTGATCTATAGTGGGAATTTCATTATCCTTTAGGAAGGACCCTATGATGAGACAAGGTATAAGAAATGTAGTGTGATTAGTCGATATAGAGAAAATAATTAAGATTGGTTGGGCATCACAATGATATATAACTAAAATAAAAGTGGCATCTTAGAAGGTCACTAACAAAAGCTATGGAATGTATTTGTGTTAGTGATAGGACTAGTAGTTATGGAGTAATGATAGAGAGACAAGGTGTGGAAGTGATAGGAAGGACAATGGCGACCAACCACTATTGGGATATGGGTGGTAATAATAGAGCGTATATATGATTGACTCCTTAATACTCAAATGAACCCACAACAAATCAACCTAGTGTGGGCTCCGATAGCATAATCAACAATTGTTCATTAACTAGAAAATATCCAACATAAAAATGACATAAAGTTGAAATTCATATAGGTAATATTAAAATTGTTAAATATGAATTATTGATGCTACACGTTATTTATGACTTGTGTGTGCGTGTGTGTAGGGGCATGAACATACGTGATCTTTAGCTTATGATTTTGTTTATTATGTTATTATTAATAGTATTATTGTTATTCTATTATGATAATGATATTTAGGTACATGTCAATTGAGTTTATCTCAAGTGATTGGGAGAAAGTTATCCTCCTCACCTACATTCAATACCCACAAGAGACATATTGATCTCATATTGAGTATATTGTTGTAATGGATTCAAGCCTCATTTTTACATGACATTGAGCCATATGGGATAAAGGGTAGAGTGCTTTATCACATGGAAAATAAGAAACAAAAAAGATATTTATGTATATAACATGTCCTCCCTGTAAGGGATTCTTTATCCTTGACACTCATGATTAAAGAAATGAGTTAGGACAAATTTTGAACTAATGAACAAATTTGTGGCATTGCAAAAGGATCAATACATCTATGTGTGCATGTGTAGGTCACGGGCATGAACATACACAATCTTTGAATTGTGATATTGTTTAATATGTTACTATTAGTATAATGATAATTATTATGATAATGAAATTTGTATAAATGCCAAATGGATTTATCTTGGGTGCTTGGGAGGAAGTTATTCTTTCTACCTAGGTTCAATTCCCACAAGTGACATGTTGAGCTCACATCGAGTGCATTATTGTAACAGATTCAAGTCTTGTTTTTATATGACATTGAGCCTTGAAGAATATCTTACCCTTGCTTACAAATCGAAGGGTAGGGTGCTTTATTATGTGACAAACAAAAAAAGGAAAAAAAAGAAAAGAGAATATATATATAATGTAAATTACATGTCCTCCCCCTTAAGGGTTTCTTTGTCCTTGACACTGTAACAGTTAAAAAAATGAGATAGGACAACTTTCAGCCAATGAATGAAATTGTTGCATTGTGAAAGGGTTACTACATATTAATTCAATTTGTAAAAGTATATGTTGAAATATTTATTAGGATTTATTCTACTTTGATTCTTGGTATACCTTTGGAATTGACACTCCAAAGTTTAGAAATGTGCACTGATTTTTGTTTAATATGACAAAGTTTGTATTTTGGTTGATGGTGGGGTTTTATGCTTCAATTTTTTCCTAATTTATTGGGATAAAAAATTGTTGCGTTAGAATTCATCGTATTCTGATACATTTAGATTGAGATATGATTTTGTTTGTGATGACATATTAGCCTACACCATAACTAGATTCATAAGTGTCACTTTGTTAGATGATTGCATGTTGACAATAGATAAATCTTCATTCCTTTTTGGATATTTGATTACATTTGTGTGAGTTTCCTTATCCCCTATTTGTACCTTTGACTTATGTTATTGTTGTTGATTCCACTATATCTATTAAATTTTATTTATAGAATTTTGGAATACACATATCTTTTCTCTTCAATTTTTTGACTTAATTAAGCAAAATTTTAACCATGACTTTGAAGATCGCTGATTTTTTTCCTTGTCTAATATGTGTTTGTCATTTATTTATTTTTATCTATTTTTTTAAAAGATTCATCACAACATTATCATTTTATTACTTCTTTCTTTAATTTATCAACTTATCTAGTAAAACCCGTATTTTAGATCATAAATTAATATTTATTAAAAATTCCTTAAGAAACTTATATGTTGAGTTTAGCTAAATCTTCTTTCAATTATAACATTTTGCATTGACAATGTCACATAGCTACAATATGGCACAATTTCATTTTAATACGAGTATGCATGATTGCTATAAATTTCTTTTAATATCAAATTTATTTTACAACTTGAAATTAAGTAGATACTCAAATTGTAAGCTCCTACAAACAATATATACCTTCTTGTTGCAATATGACTTCTGGATCCATCACATTCATAAATGTTTTAATCGATGTTTGGAACCCACCACTGTGGTTCATCATTAGGATGCAAAAATATTTGAAATACTGATCACATAGGAGGTTCAGATAAATAAGTAAGGGATGGAGTAAAAAACAGCCTACAAGGAAACCCTAAAATGATCAAAGGTGAGGTAAAATTAAATTAAATGTGATTAATGTATTTAATATATGATTTAAATGAAAGTTTATTAATGTAGAATGATTTGATTATAATAAGATTAATTTAATTTGATCCACATTAATATGAAGTATTAATATATGTGTTATTAATGAGTTGGAATATGATAAAATTAATTTTATATTATATAAGGTTGATAAATAAAATCTTGGTTAAATGTTATTTTATTATTATAGTGTTATTAAATTGCTATAGTTATATAAATTCCTCATTAAAGATAAATCAATAGTTTTACAAGAAGGTTTAGGATGATATTATTTTAGAGGCTAATGTGAGAATCCAATTCTCACTTATATTCCATCCTTCATCTCTGTTGAGGTTATTAGGATGTTTGTTAATTTCTAAAGCCTCCCTATTTTTTGTATGAAATTAGTGATCAATTTTAGCTAGGATGCGAGAATTATCAATGCAAATTTGATGTTTAATGTTATTGGAATGTTCAGCTAGAGTAGATGTTTTGGAGTGATTATGTTTAATGTCAACTGAGTGCTCTTAGATCCTAGTTTTGATGGATCTGCCATTTTCCCCAATATATGGTTTACCACACGAACAAGGGATTAGATAAACCCCTTTTTGGCACTTAGGTCAAGGGGATGTTTTACAGATTTTAGGTAACTCCAAATGGTATTCATGGGTTTGAAAGTGGCCATAATGTTATTCTTTCTTAGGATATAGGAAACGTTTACCAGTTCTTCCAAAAATGTATGGTAAGTTAACTTTGCCAGCAATGTTATCCATGTTTTTGCTATTTCTAAGTGTTTTGTTAGCATTACAGAAAGCCTTGATTGATTGATGTTTATTGTATCCATTTTTTAAGAGCACATTTAGTGTATGTGTCTTTTCCATTTCCAAGTGCTCTTTGTCAGATATTCTTACAACTCTGGTTGCTAGGGTGTTAAGGACTCCAAGTTTCTAGGTTGGATGATCGTGGGAGGTGGCATGGATATTGTGTTCAGTATGCGTCTTTTTCCGGTATACTTGGTGGGATAAGGAATCATCAATATTTCGAGAGAGGAAAATGTCTAGAAAAGGGAGGTTAGCATTGACCTTAGTTTCCATGGTGAATTTGATTAAGATAGATAGACTATTGAGGTTTTGTTTAAAAATTTCTAACGTGTCATTTCCATGAGGCCAAATGACGAAGGTGTCATCAAAAAATCTTTTCCACAATTTAGGATTTAGGGGTGAGGAATTCAAGGCTTTGGTTTAAAAATCTTCCATGAATAAATTGGAAATTATGGGGGATAGGAGAGAGCCCATAGCTACACCGCAAGTTTGTTCATAAATGTTACCCATGAAACTGAAGAATGTGGACCTTAGGCATATTTCAATAAGTTTAGCTATGTCAGGATCAATTATTTTTCTAACAACATCGATGGCTTCTTTAATAGGGATATTGGTATAAAGTGAAGTTACATCAAATATAACTAATATGTAATTTTGATCAAGCTTGATATTTTTGTTTTCATTGATGAAATGTGTAGAATCTTTAGCAAAAGAATCAATTTTGCCAACAAGAGGTTTCAATTTTTTGGTGAGGTGTTTAGCAAGATAATATGTAGATCCACCAATAATATTTACTATAGGTCTAAGAGGGATACCCTCTTTTTGGACCTTAGGAGCACCATAGATTCTGGGGGGTATATGGATTGCTTTCTATAAGGTTTTTGTTATCATGTTCATTTCTCGCTTTGATTGAGTTGCATACTTCTTTAGTGATTTTCTTTAAAGTATTTTTATTTAACTCTTTGTAGCATCCACTATTATTGAGATGATCAAGCATTTTTTCGTTGTAGTCTTTTTTATTCATGATCACCGTAGCTCCACCTTTATCTATTTTTAATACTACAATGTTAGGGTTAGAGTTAAAATATTTTAGTGCAAGGTATTCATGTTTACTGATGTTTCTCTTGGGTGATTTGGATTTCCTCAGGATAATGGAACAATATTGTCTAATAAGTTCCTTGATGTTGTTAGGTAGGTCTTTAATAGGAATATGGTGAGGAGTAATGGAAAAATTTAGCCCTCTTTTCAAAAGATTCAATGTATGTTCATCCAACTGGATGCCAGAGAGATTGATGACAAGGTTATTAAAGGGAATGATGGCATTATAATGGTTAATGTCATTATTAGGGAAGGGGTTATTAATTATTATGGAATTGTTTTTCTATTAATAATGTCGATATTGGGAGATAGTGAAGGTAATAGAGAATATGAGGACGTAGTTCATTAATGTTAGATTTGTTTTTATGTTGGAACCTATCACATTTAATATGGTAATGAGTGGTTGATAGTGAGTGTTGGTGAGTGGATTGGGTTTCAGAATCAATGAGAGAAAAATAGATGTGAGAATTGGGTGCGTTACTGTTGTTATAATTATGATGGAAGTTGTCAAATTGGATCAGAGAACAAAGGGGCAAGAGTAAGCATGTTAATTTTTATTTAGGAGTTTCAGAATCGATTTGAGAACAAGTTGCAATATCGTGCTCAATTGATGTGATATCCTGTTTGTAGGTATTGCAATGGATTAGGGGGTGTGAGAGCGAGGGAGGAGACAACGATAGGTTAGGGTTATGTGTAGTAACATTGGTTAGAGTGAGAGAGATTCCAGAAGTTTCTTCTTTTTTACCCAAAGCCACATTATCGTATTCAAGTTGTACACAAGCATTTAATACACCATTACACAAGGCTGCGTTGTTCTCATAATTGGAATTGAAAAGGTTTGAGTCAGAAAGTTGAGAAGGGAGCTTTGAAGTTGAGGTCGAGATATTGTTAGATGAATTTAGGTTGGACACTAAATTGAGGTTGATGATGGATTTTAACGCAACAACCTGCGAAGGTTTGAGATGGCAGTTAGGGGACGAGGAATGAGAGTGTGAAGAGCTGGGAGAGTTTTTATTGTTAAGTAAAATTTTTGAAATTTTTTGAGATTGTTTTTTAGAGGTTAATTATTCAACCCTAGGAGCTTTAAGAGAAGAAGCGACATCGATATTTGACCATAGCACGAGATCAATTTGGTTAGCCAACGATGTATGTAAATTAAATGTTTGTTCAAACAAAAAATTTAGATCGAATCTGGTTCTTTTTATTTCACTTCGCAGGAGTGACAAGCTAGCTTTAGTGAATATATGGTTATTTTTATGGTTTCTAAATGAATGCTTGATTATGGCAAACATATGTATGATAGAAGAGTCCCTACAATGCTTTAAAAATGTGAGGTTAGTCTTTCTCTTAGCTATTAGTAATCAATATCTTTCCAATGCTCGAATTACTTTCATTTTGTCCCTTCTGTGTAGGCTAATGATTTCAGATTTTAGACTTCTGCGATAAGTTTCTTGTTGCAATATGAGTTTCAGATCCATCGCATTCATAAATGTTTCAATTGACATTTCAAACCAACCACTGTGGTTCATCATCAAGATGAAAAAAGATGTGAAAGACTGATCACATAGGAGGTTCAAATAAATAGATAAGGGATGGAGTAAAAAAGGGACGACAAGGAAATTCTAAAACGATGAAAGTTGATGTTTATTGTATCCATTTTTTATAAACAGTTTATCATATGAGCCTTTTCCATTTATGAGTGCTCTTTTTTAGATATTATTACAACTCTGGTTACTAAGCTGTTAAGGAATCCAAGTTTCTAGGTTGGGTGATGGTGGGAAGTGGCATGGAGATATTGTTCAGTACGAGTCTTTTTCAGGTATACTTGGTGAGATAAGGAACCATAAGGATTTCAGGAGAGGATAATGTCTAGAAAAGGGAGCTTAGCATTGACCTGAGTTTCCATGGTGAATTTGATTTAGATAGACTATTGAGGTGTTGTTTAATTTAATTTTACCTCACCTTTGATCATTTTAGGGTTTCCTTATCCACCCTTTTTTACTCCATTCCTTACTTATTTATTTGAACCTCCTATGTGATCAATATTTCACATCTTTTTGCATCCTGATGATGAACCACAATGGTGGGTTCGAAACATTGGTTGAAACATTTATGAATTCAATGGATCTAGAAGTCGTATTGCAACATGAAGTTGGTTGCAGAAGTCTAACATATGAAAATATACACCTTCGTTTAGTCAATTTCAAACCCTTGGTAATATTCCTTGCTATTCCAAACTAGAAATATATTTTATTTGTCATTCTTGCACTCCTGACACATTAATTTTCAGTGGATTGTATAATCAACAATAGGTCATGTGATGGATGGAGGATGATATCCATAAAGAGCCATAAATGGGGACATTTTTCATAAAGTATGGATGGATGTATGGTATTTCCATTCTGCTAAGGGAAACCACTTAACCCATAATTGTGTTCGTTTATTAGATGTAAATAAATGAAAATATCCTTATAGACAATTGTTCACAACCTTAGTTTTCACATCATTTTGAGGATGGCAATATGACTTGTGAGCTAGTTGATTACCTAAATAAGAAAATAGTCCAGTCCAGTTTTTTAAATTGAAAACTAGATGTCCACTTAGATTAACCTTGGGGATTCCATGTAGCTTCTAAATTATTTCCATGAATGTTGTGTCTATTGTAATTTCTTTAAAGGGATGATAAAAGGAGAAAAATGGGCATACTTTATGAATCGACCCACTACTACCATGATGAATTTTTTTCCTTCATATTTGGGTAGGCCTATAATGAAATCCGTTAAATTGGTATAACTAATGGTTGTAGGAGACTTAGGTATTGATTATATTTCCCTTATTTTGTTGGTTTAACACATATTCAACCACAAAATTTTAAGAATCTTCAAGAAAAAATTCTTTTTCGATTCTATGGCAAGTCTTCAAAAACCTTGAATGTCATCTTATAGGAGAAGTGGGAAATTCCAAACATACCACAACAACTCAATCTTCCACACAAGTTTTATCTAAGGTATTTGGGTCCTCTTCTAGTTATTGAATGATCTTGCATATATTCTAATATTACCTCCATTTAAATATTTCTTCGTCCATGGAATCAAATTTTAGAATGGAAATAACACATAGTAAACCCTCCATTTCTTCCACATTCCTTGAAAGTACACTTGCCACCATGTTGTGTTTTCCTTTTTTTGTAGATAATATAAAAGTCATAACCTAGCATTGTTGTAACCCATTTTTGTTTCTATTTTGAAGATAATCATTGTTCCAAGAGATATTTTAAACTATTATGATCCATTTTTACCTTGAAGTGTATTCCTATTAGGTAAGGATGGCACCTGTTAATTACATGTAATATGGACAACCTTTTATTTTCATAAATGGGTTTGAGTAAGTTATCTCCTTTAAGTTAGTTACTTTAAGAGGAAATGGGCCTTCCTTCTTGATTAATAAAAATACATTAATGCCATTATTGAGGCATCACACTCTTGAATAAATGTTTTTGTAGAGTCAAGCGTGGTTAAAACAAGAGTCATACACATAGCCTCACTTTTTCAAAGGCTTAGGTTGCTTCTTGAGTCCAAGAAAATTCCTCCTTTTTGAATAGTGTTGTTAGGGGTGCTACTATTTGATCATAATTCTTATTAAACTTGTGGTAATACTTGTCTTTTTCGCAACCATCAAGAAATTTCTTCTTTTCAATGGTCTTTGAAAAAATTGTTTTGGAAGTATACAAAAAACTTCTTCAATGTACTCAATAAAAATTATATACATTTTAACCAACTCCATTGTGAAGTTGAATATTCCATTTCATATCAAGATTGATTTGATGTGTTGATCATTATATCTAAATTTTCAATTTTTTTTACACAAGGCCACCATGAAAGCTCTGGACTAAGCTCCACATGGCCAATTCTAACCCAATGCTCATCCATTAAATACTTGTGGCGAATACACACTAGATTCCATCCATAAGTAGATAATTTCTCTACAATTTAACCATTTTCACTCCACTATAACCTTGAACCTTGACACGTTCACATTGATCTCTACCCATATAGGTCCAGTGTTGGAACCATGACTTTGACACCATGATGTAATATTTCTAGGTCCACATTGGGACACATTGTGATAAAATTCCCACTCCGATAACAAGTTGTAATGTATGAAAATCACAGGGTACCTAAAATATTCATGAAATTGAGTTGATTTCAAAACTTGCTATTGTTTTACTTGAACCAAGAAGCATGCAAGGGAAAATAAATCATGTAAAAACATTAAGAAAAATTAATACTCAAGAAAACATATTTATCACATAATGCATAAAATTGAAAATATATTCACATCATTAATTAATGAACAAGCACAAAGTAAATGTAACATGAATATAATAAAGAAAAAACACTTATCTTTATCAAATAACCACACCTATTGACCGTAGACACTGAATATTCAACCCAAACATAGAAATTTCTCCTCCAAATATCTAAGTCGCAGGTCACTCCAAGTTGAGTTCATGAATATATAAATATGAGTGCACAAGTTGAGTCTAACCTCACACAAGGAATTAAGATCTCATGCTATAATAATTTACTCAATCACTTCCACAACAATATCAAATTACTAGTTCTCTCCCTCCTCTAGCATGCACAACCCAAAGAAATAAATCCCCTTCCTTGTAGTGTATTTGTTGGAGAACGTAACTAAGTCTGGTCTTCATAATTTGTACCATTATGTGTTTTATGTAAAAAACAAAAGAAAATAAAAATAAAAATTATTATTTTTATTTTTCTAGACAAGCACGTTCTTCATGCTTCTAGTTTTTTGGGTCAAAGAGTCAAAGTCTTATTTGGTCCTATTGTAAAAGAAAAAAAAAGAATTTTTGAATATGTAATTTTGGGTCAAAAACCTTTCTATGTGCCATGTTGGTGAACATGTCAAGTCGACCTTGCCCCAATCTGTTGATCAATGGTTGTCATTGATGTCAACCCAAGCAGCATCAGAGGCTACCCCAACCTTGCATCAGAATTTTTACTTGACAACTTACTCTATTACGAGTTAAGGATATTCTAGATGGATTCTAATCATCGAGATGTTTCCGTTGATATATGGCACACCAAGTAATTCTTCATGGTTTGAGAGATATTGATGTTTGAAGTTAGTAACCCCAGTTAGTGGGCTAAAACCCTATGGGGTTGTGGCATGGCACTCACAATTGGTTGTGGTCATTGAATAGTCAATAATTAATATATGGTATATATATATATATATTATATATATATATATATATATATATATATATATATATATTTATAATATATATATATATATATATATAATATATATGTATATATTTTAAATTTATTTTCTTCTTCTCCTAAAATCCTCCAACGTTTGACTTGTTGAGGACCCTCTCCAAATAAACATTCATATAATAATACCCTCATTCCTCTCTAGTAGGGTTTTTGTTGGCTTCAACGGGTCATCGTGGAATTTTCACTATAATTTGTTTTGTTTTATTTATTTATTTATTTTTTCTTTTCTACGAGGCTTAAAAATCTGAAATTAAAACCCATTTGAGCCGGAATCTTGATGAACCTCCTAACCAAATTTTAGAGCTTGGTTCGCTATATGTTCGGATATATGATCTGAGGAATTTAGGGTTTTTGCAGGCTCCCGAATTCCATGTCAAACATGTGACGTTGGGAAAATCGTCATAAATTTCTCTCTGAGCATTGGATTCAAATTTCGTAAATAGTCACAGGAAAAGGATGGGCTGTAGTTTGTTGAGTAGTGTTTTCAGGGCCGAAGGTCACAACACTAACACATGGAACTTCGTACAAGTTCACTCTACTGAACCATGCTATAATCATGTCATTGTGGGAGATTGGGCATAATGCTTTCTTGAAGTATCCAATCTTCATTCGACTTGTGGGATTGGAAAGAGGACTCATAGGGCTACCATAGGATGAAAGTTTAGACCCTAGAGATCCAAAATTACACAGATACAATAAATTCAATATTGAGCTCCTAGAAGACAAGAAAAAACATGCATTCAAGGATCACTGCAGTAAGGACCACACATCAACAGTCACGGGTAAGTCTCCTACAACAAGGTATGTATGATTAGTGTTTAAATTTGAATTTTGAATATCATCTTTGACATACGTTTTTGCAGGACAACGTAAGTATAGACAATGTCTCGGTTATATCTTTATGTCTCTATATGTCACGATTAGTTTTTCGGATGTCCTATTCTTGATACTACACATTTTATGCTACATATTCTTGATGCTACACCAAGTTTGCTAAATCTATATGATGTTGTAAGTTCGTGTTACTTGTCTTGTCATAGTTGATGGATTGGTCTTTGTTGTTTTATTGAGAACTTGGTACATCACAAGTCTAGGGTTTGTCATCGATTTTTATTGTATATATCTTTAGGTCAGTTTTGGATATAGTCTTGCATAGAGTCCAGGCCTATATCAAGAGTGGGAGTCTTTGTCTACTACTGCTGCAAGTCAAAAACAAAAGTGACAATCACACTTCAGGTACACATTGTAATTTTTAATTTGTATTTATTCATTATTATGCACTTACATGTGTTTTGAAGGCAGAGGTAAGTTGAAGGGTATTTTTTTTTGTTTTGGGATTGGTTTTGCTGGGAAAATTTTGCATGTAGGTAGAAGAAGATTCAAGTATAACTTCAAGCAAGAATTCAAGAGTATAAGTATCAAATCAAAGGAAGCATTGCACCAGGACATCCTTTGAAGACATGATAACCATACGTATATTGTGAAGAAGTGTTAAGGCCAAGAGTCATCATTGTAAAGTTTTAAAAGAGTCATTTGTAAAATTATCGTCATTGGAAGAGTCATTATTGTAAAAAGAAAGTCAGTGTGCCTAGAGTTGAAAAGGAATTATTGGGAGGTATATGAGTCTCTGTTAGGATGGTGTCATGGTTGGGTTGCAGTTCATAGTGTGATTGGGTATTCGGTCAAAATCATTATAAATCATATTGTATCGTGGATGTTGTCCCTGGTATGAGAATCCACACTCTTGTCTCATTTCAGTCATTATAGGGTGGCATGGAGGTGATAGGCTGGTGCATGAAGTCGCCTACAGGTTGGAGCCTGTGAATACTTCAAGGTGGTAGGTTTGTCTAGGATGTTGGGGCATCCATTTAATTGACTACTTAAGAAACCAGGGCATTGGGGCGTCCTTCTAGTGGGAGTTGGAGAAGAATGATTTTCTAGAATTCTAGGAAGTTGTTGCTTTCATTTCAATTGGGGCTGAAGATTAAATAATTTATTAGAAAAGTGTTCGGTGGTTTTTGACCCGGAAAGGGTTTTCCACCTAAAATTCTTGTGTATACTGTGTTATTTTATTTACTGTTATTACTGCATAAATATTAATAATAATTGAATATTAAATAGTACTCTGAAAAGATTTATAAGTGCTAATTTCTAAGGAATACTGATTCACCCCCTCCTCTCAGTGTTTCCAACACAATCTACATGTCTATTTGCACCCCTCTGAACTACATAAATAGAGGGAAGATGGAGCTCATTTGGACACACTCACTTGATGGATTGTGGTTCGAAATATCATAAAGAGGGCAAAGAAGTGGATGACCGAAGTGTGAAAGAGAGGATTTCTCCTTGAGCTAGAAATTGTGGAAGTTCTGCCTTGGTACATATCTTATTGCTAGTCTCTTGATGGAAAGAAGAAAGAATTGACTTGGCATCTAGGGGTGGAAGGTGGTATTGGGTCTTGGATATCTCAATATTGATTTGATTCTATAAGAAGAGATTTTTCCCGGGTTTTCCCCTCGGAGGGGTTTTTCCTTGGCTTGGAGCCTATATCTTGTGTTATTCTTGTTTATGTGATCTCCATGTTTATTTTTTTGGTGTTGTTTGATGAAAGAAAAAAAATAAAATAAATAAGAAACCAACATAATTCACAATTAATTACTAAAGAAAGAGAAATCTAAAGTAAATTGTAAGCCTCCTGATTTCTAACCAGTAGTCTGTATACCTATTCCATTTCTCTTAAGGGCTATAATACAAGTTGGTTAGGAAATTTCAATGGAAAAATCTGTAGATATTCTTAGTTGTGGACAATTTTCCTGAAAATGCGGATGCATCCATTAACTCAAGCTGTTGGGTCCCTATGATACTAGTGATTACCCCATTACTATTGTAGTTATACCCCTTATTAATATTGTTGTGCCCCTATTGCCCCCATATTGTTATTACTGTGCCCCATAGAATCCCTCTATTGTATTTTTGTGGCTTTATATTATTATTGTTAGGTCGGTTGGGTTATATTGTGACTCCTTAGACCCTATATATAGAAAGGAGGTTTTGTCATTTGTATCATCCAAGAATTGTTCATTTATGTAATGTAAAGGAGGTTCCCCCCTTGAAGAGGCTGAATTATAAGGCGTTGATCTATCTTTTCTATCTTTTCTTGACATGGTTTCATAACATTTGGTATTAGAGCTTTGGATTTTAGGGTTTCGCTGCTCCAAACAGGTCATCGTGGCATTTTTGCTATAATTTTTTTCTGCGACGTTTCAGAAGCTAAAAAAAAACCATTTGAGAGGAAATCGTGCTGAATATTCGTGCTATATTTGCAGAGATATGATCTGAGGAAGTTGGTCTTCTTGCAAACTCCTGAATTTCATTCCAAACAGGTGACCTGGGAAAAATCGTCATAACATTCTTTCCGAGCATCTGATTGAAATTTCGTAAGAAGGTATAGAAAGGGAATGGACCGTAGTTTCTTGTATATATTTTTAAGAGCCAAAGGTCAAAACAGTGACTTTTGGCACGTCGTACAAGTTCACTCTACTGAACTAGTCTATAATCAGGTCATTGTGGGAGATTTTGCAGAACTCTTCCTTAGAGAATCCATGTTTGGATCATATTGGTGGCGTTTGAAAGAGGACACAAAGGGATAATGCAGGTGGCAATTTCAGAACTTTATGATTTGAAAGTAAAAAGATACATCAGAGGCAATATCGAGCTCCTACAAAGTGAAGAAAGGTGTGTAGATCCTTTTAAAGTTTTGCTTAAGACTGGTTTGGAAATTTATTTTGAAGGAATTCAAAGTGCATAATAGAGCATTATTGTTAGTAACAGATGCCCCAAGGAAATAAAATGAAAACAACTAGTAAGCAACCTCAAAGCCTTAGCATGACTCATGAAGAAGAGGAAGAAATGCTACATGATATATCAAAATTACAAGAACAAGTGCAACAAATGTCACGCTCACAAAAGCTAACAGCAGCTAAGATAAATGGCATGGAATCTAAGATAAATGGCATGGAAGCTAAGGTGGATGATTTGAAGATAGATTTGAAGACATATTTGAAGACAAATTTGAAGAGAGACATGGCAGATTTGAAGATAGACATGGCAGATTTGAAGACAATTTTCACAAATTTTCTATAAGAAATACTTACTAATGGTGAAAAGGTTGTAAAGGAAACTCATGATGCGAACAAAAGAAATGTTAATCATGATTTCATAGACTCTAATGTGGATCGGAAGACCCACCATATTCCAAAAATCAATATGAGGAAGTATTTGATGGCAAGGATCCGCCACATGGGATATTGCAGATGAGCAATTTTGATCT